>MJUT01042061.1:333421-345314 GCA_002080005.1 Gigantidas platifrons | reverse complement strand
TTAATTGGATCTAGTTGTATCTAGTGGAATCCTTTGTTTCCAGTCCAGTAGGGGAGACGTGATCAGCATAGTCACCATCACCATACTATCAACTTTTCAGTAAAAGAGTAGCATCTATATAGCGAGACGTTACTTCCGAACTGACATGATTTATTATATATATTTTTATCGAAATTTACAGTTTCCAAATCAAGTAATTATTATTCAAACTAAAATTCTCTCTCTTTGGCATAGGTGACCGTAGCCTACTTTGGCTATCCTGGATAGGCCATTTGGTTTTCTTGCTCCGAAAGACTATTATATTATTTGGCTTTCAAATATTTTGCCTTTGGGTGTACACGACGATTATTTCAGAAACATCTAATGCGCACAAAAATTGATATATACGTTTTTATTAGATTAGGGAAACAGACCAGTTATCGAGCTTTTATACATTTGACTTTTAGCTTTTCTTCGTCTACTTCTAAAACATGTGACAATGATGGTTCATGTATGTGTTTGTTTTTGTATTTGGACCTTATTTGTCTACCATGTTTTGGAATTCAAATACATACACGGGTTTTTGGTATTATCCTTAAGTATGGACCTATTTGCCCTTGTATGTTGTTTGACTTTGATAACTATATAAAGGCAAAATAAAATGTCATATGTTAGAGTTATGATTACAAATACGTAACGTTCCATTAATCTGTCATCTATTATTATGTTGAATAAAATTGAATAAAAAGTCAATCTACGTACGGCGAACAGTACAATGATTATTTGAATGTAGAGGAAACCATAAAGTCGCAAAATATCAATTTCCGCAATATAATCAGTTTTAAACACGTGAGTGTTATTTTTTTTCTTTTCTAAAATCCCGAAGAATATATTTGTATTTATTTGTCAGATTTATGTTACCGTTAGAGAAAACCAAAGGGGCGATCAAGAATGAACAGCCCAGAGACACTATATTCGTAGTCTATGTTTTGTTTGTTTTTCCATTACAAAGATAAATCACGATACAAATGAATTTTTCAGAAAGAAATCAAATTAGTTCAAGATACGTTTGAATAAAACAAAAGATATAGCTAACCAGAAGCCTAAAGCGATGAAGGACAGACAATATAATGGCCAAAAGTAAAATAGCAAAGAGATTGAGCAACACGAACCCCATTTTTCGACACCACCATCACCAATGGTTGATATATTTTGAGGTCCATAAATGATGCATGGTTCGTCATAATGCTAAACGAATGTGTGCTATTATGTACCAATGTTGTGAGCTCGAATTTGTTGATATTAATTAAACCTCTTAATACAATACAGACAACAACCAGTAGTGTTTTTTTCCTATTTTTCAATATAGATTTCCATGACAACAAGAACCACTACGTAAACATAATTCAAACTTCCTATAACAAAATAGAAAAAAGACAGCGATGTATGTCCTGGCGTTGGAATGAAAAAAATATGTATGAAATTTCATTTGTAAAAATAAATAATCTGGCAATCACAATAAATCTCATATTCCTTTAAGAGAAATCTCCCCCCGATTTGTTTGTTTATTATTTTACAGATTAAAAATCATGTTTTACTGTCTTTTTAATGGCACTTGTATATCAGATTACAATGTTAAAAATATTAAGAATATCAAAAATACAAATTAAAATCATATCATGCCATAACTTTGTTATCAAAGCATATCATGTTTCACAAAAAACGCTATTTTAGTACGATACTAAATAATTCAGACGTCGTATTAAATTTTAGATATATACATATCAATTACAAAGACTGGGTTGAACAATTGATATTAGTAAATCATATATCCAAATGTTCGAGCATATGACAAGAAAATGTTACATGTATTAGGATAAGTAAGTGTAAACAGTGATGGCTAACAATTCCACCAATATCCAATATCAACAAAACAATTATCTCTCAATCCTCTGCGCACACAAGAAAAAATACGTGACATATGGCTTTGGAATTTCAGGTCCTTGCTTCTGTACTCCCATTAAAAATCCAATTAGTAAGAGGATTAGGATCCTGTTGATCTTGTTATTTCTATGAAGGTCGCTGTTTCGAACAAATTAAAGTGTCAAATTAATGAATTAACCTTTAAAAATACCGTTAATCAATTTGTATATTATAAAATATATGTAAGAGTTGGTATTTTGGATTGTTACATGTATAGAGATCGTGTAACCTATCACATGCAGATTTATTAGGAATGGGTTTCTTTTTTTTTGTGGGGATGAGGTTTACATTAGATCAAATTAGGTTATGGAAGTTTTACGCCATCTTCAATGGTATTGAGGTATATCCTGGGAGTTGATTTTATTGATGTAGGCAACCACTTGACCCGCCGCAAATTTTTGGTAGAGTTATAATCAAAAAATCTCGCCATGTGCGGAAATCGAATTCCCAACTTAAGTGACTATTGGCCTCAATTGTATATTTGATTTTAAGAGAAAATCAGCGACCTGCCGCAAGTCATTGACAGTAAAACACTGACGCGTGTACGACACGTGTCTGGAATGTCCTTCATCAAATACGCTCAAAATCAAAAGATATGATGGTCAATTCATTTTAAAGTGTTAAGGAGCAACTAAACCGAGGGACAAGAGAGCTAAAGTCAGCTGTGTTCTGAGGGAGATTGGCGTTTATTTAGGTACTGTACATTTCAACCAAAACTATGTAAGTGCTGAAGTACTGACTATTTGGCGGATGATACCATCAGGAACTAATAGTCCACCAGTAGAGATATCGACCCAGTGATAGCAATGAACATTTTATTATTGACTCATTATAGCACGTAAATGTATGCATGGAAGTATTAATACAACACATCCTTTGCTTAAGCGGTAGATCCAAGTAATCGTACAATGCCCTTTAAGAACTTGTTGTTTCGCATCAATTAAAAGCAGAACCAACGTACTCGAAACGTGAGTTGCAATACGCGTCATAATGTTGAAGTACTAAACATGTCATTCAAGAGAAAACTTATATAATGTCAGAAGGCGACAGACAACATTAAGTTATTTTTATACATATGTACGATAGATAGTAATAAAAACGTAGATATATAATTTATTATCAAGAATTCTGACATGTTTCCTTTGATCTCACAAAGTTATATTGTCACTATTAGAAAATGTATTCTAATACTTAAAATCATACGTCAGTATGACGTCAAATAAGTATAATGACGTTACCGATAAACCCAAATAACGTCAGTTTTGAAGGTGCATTTGACATGCGTTAGCACTATGAAAAGAAAGTCTATGTTCCGTTTGTCGTAAGCATGATTCGGTCCTTTCCTCATTTACCTTAAGGTTTGTAAAAAAGAATATCACGGCGGTGTCACATATGGAGAATGAACTGCTTACATTTTCGGAACACCTGACTTCACCTCGGTTATAGTGGAGTTTGTGGTGCTCGATCTTTGGTTTTCTGTGTCGTTTTTAATGGGTCATTGTTTGTCTTTTTTTTATTTTGGCCATTGTATTGTTTGTCCTTTTTCGATTTGCGACTGAAGTATCTCCTTTAGAATCTTCAAAACTCTCTTAACCATTGATGGTCATCAATTCCACCAATATCGGACTCGCTGTGATATGAGCGATAATGACTGTTTCGACCTTCATAGCTGCCGTTACTCTATTTTTTTTTTCAGTTGCGAGCTGTACTCGATAAACGTCGTCAGTGACTTGCGGCAGGTCGATAGTCTTCTCCGGGTACTCCGATTTTCTACACCAATAAAACTGACCGCCACGATATAACTAAAACATTGTTGAACGTGGCTGTAATCACCATACACCTAAGCATAAACCTATAACTACAATATAATAATGCCTGCTTATTTGTCTTTATTTTGTATTGACGGTGAAAAGTATATGTAGTCATGTAATCGATCAATTGAAACATTTATAAATGTATTTGCTTTAAGAACATGATTAAAACATAGCAAAGTATTTGAAGCAATTCATTGGTTATTTTATTTTATGTTGAAGATACATAAAACTATCTTTTGTTGCTAACGTTCTTGTAAAATTGGTAAATTGAATCTATTGAGAAAGCGATTGATCTTATGGAAAGTGTCATTGTCCAAAGCCAGCTATTGGAGAAAAGACTGTAATTTGATTTCAAGTGATGTAATTTTCAATGATGAGCTCTTAACATGAGAGTCACTAGGAATTCTAGTTAATGATAAAAAGAAGATATTTTGATTCCCTTGAAAGATATTTTTTACTACTGACACGCGTTGTGAGAGTATTAAGAAACAAAACGATGAGATCGTTCGGAAGACAGTGGCTTAGTAGATTGATGCGAGGCAGGAATGTATGCTATTTTGTGTGATAATTTTACTTTAGCCGTTATCTTTGTCTACACGAATAAATGGATTTTAAACAGCACATATTCAAATACTAGTCGGTAAGTTATTTTATTTTTTCGTGCATTATAAAAACGTAATTAGTTTTTATGTCGACGTTTTTTAAAACTCCTATCACTCTTTCTTTCAAAACGTTGAATGTCCAAAGTCATTATTGTCTGTAAGAAAACTTTGAAGATACCTAAGGGGTACTCAGAAGCCGTAAATCTTGACTTAGCATTTTAACTTTTGCAAATGGAGAAATTACTTCTGGAAATCAAATGACATGACTTTACAACTGTTACAATGTCCATAATATATATTGCTTTGTCCATACTTGTTAATACATACATAAATATGAACTTTGATAAATGAAAAAAATCATGGTAGTATATTGTACAAATGTACGTCATCAATCTAATATAAACAAAGAAAAAGGACAGCGTTGAGGAGCATACGACACGAACAACTGACAGTAATACCGGGATTTTTTTATGCATGCAACTCATTGGGGAGGCTGAGAGGTCACTGGAAATTCGCTTAAATTCGGGTCCAAGGTTTGAAATCAGTTTAGACGCGGAAATCAATTAAGGGGGAAAAATCAGGTTTATTCACTAAGGACCGTGTAGAATATACTTTGTATACAATGTAATTGAAAACATTTTTTAAAATTGGGACATTATATAGATAATGTTTGAAAATGGCATGCATTGTAGAATCTGATAATTTGATCATAGACAATAGTTAGTTGATTGATTGATTGATTGATTGATTGATTGATTGATTGATTGATTGATTGGTGTTTAACGCCACCGTTGGTAGTATTTCAGCTATATCGTATAGCATAGTAGCGTAAATAATGGTAATGCATTGTATTTTACAACTGTAAATCAACATGAGACAACAGATTTTATTATACACTTTTGATTCGTTCATCAACACAAAGATACAATACGTTTTTATCAGCAATTATTTGTTCTTCATGAAAGAGTGTAGGAAGGTCCCGAGCGTGTAGTTGAGTCGTACGCGTTAATTTCCACATGATTAATGATACATCTAGTATTTTTATCTCCTAAATGGGAGCACCAACAAGATTAGCACACTACAGGCAATGTAATCATACAATATATCGTCGTCAATATTCCCACATCATAGAACGAAATAATGAAAACAGACATTAAATGGAAACAGGGTAATTTGTAAGAAAATTTGACAGTTAATAAGTTCGAGACGAAAAATGAAATATTCTATTCCTCACAAATCATCGTCATTATGGTATAAATCTATAGCGAAGACATCAGAACGACGGAGAAAACGTTTAACAAGTTCACATTACAGACAATGTCCGACCATATATCAACAAGAATGACTATGCCCTATATATCAGGATATGAAAGAGAAAAAACGTAATTGTACACATCAGAGCGAATTCAAGTAAGGAACAACGATGGAAATCTACTGAAGCATATGATCATTCAACCTAAAATAATTAGAGCTAGATTTTTACATGACAACCGTTGTGTTCTGTCCTCTAGGGGATTCGAACCCCACACCGTAGGTATACTGCAACACCGATTTCCTTAACATACAGACAAGCCAGGGAGTCCCTTGTTCAAATCCACTATCTTGGTCTCTTGGGGCATTCGAACCTTTACTGTATGTACACTGCAACACCGATTCACTTAGCATAGTGACGAACAGGATAGGCGCTTGATCAATTTCACTGTATATATAATACTGCAATTTTCCTTCTTGGATTTTGTTAAGAAAATGAAAAAGAAAGTCCTTAACATATGTTGATGTGGTGATCTTTAGGCTTTGTCATCATTGTAGACACATTATCGTACCATATACATTACTTTTGTTAGAAATGGAATAACCGGTGGAGACGTCCAATTATCTTGTATACATACAAATTACCTGCGTTTGTAATAGAGTGGTATGTGACTTGAATTAAATAAGATAATTTGTGTCCAAGAAAATTGTTCTTCACCTCATTATTTCCATGTGTATGTTTTATAGATCTTTGTTTGTCCTTTTGTACTTTATCTTTTGGCCATTGTGTTGTCTGTTCTTGTTCGATTTACGGATTCTTCAAACTCTTCTTCCATGCAAACAATCCATAGTAGCCTTCGTCTTGTTTCTTGTATTCAATTAGCCGAATAATTCTTGATAATATATAAATGTTTGTTTTGCATTAGAAAAACTATCAAAAACACCTAAGGGGAATTATTTATCTTTTGTACAACCATTTTATGTATCATTTTTATATTGATGGAATGTATAAATCAATTGATAGAGTTATTAAAATGATATTCTGGAATTTATCATCCTAGACATTTACTATGCACGAAACTACTAGCTATCTTTCGTAATTATTCGGACATAAGAAGATCCGATTTATCACTTCAAGTAACGCATGGAATATACTTATAGCTATAGACGTTCTATTGTAATAGCGTCAAACCTACCAATGCGGTCACCTCTATTAAGCAGTCGCCAATATTACAGGTCACTTTTTCTTGTCCTATCATAGAACATTTTATATGAATTTAAGAGGTCAGCTCCTATGAGGCCACTTTTTCATTCTCCCAATTGTAACCTCTTAATACAGGTTAGTCGACGGCCTTAGTGATAGGTCCGGGTATTTCTAGAAGAAAAGATATATATATATATATATATATTTGTCAAATAGATTGGCGTATGGACATATGAAATGAGACCCCTTTGATATTGTATTATTAAGAATGCTTTATCTCTGCGATTTTAATAACGAAAATAACTATTGATTCTTATGATCTAAATTGAGCAGGTTTGAAGGCGTTTTACGTGACAAATACAATGAAAGTTAATGCGTAAAACTTAATAATGAATAATGTATTCTTTTAGCAAATTGTGCATTTACAAAATATGTGACGGTAGCGACAAACTCAATCAAATATATGTTATTTGTGTCATAAGAACCTGCGGCAAGTCACTGGCAAACTTTATCACATAATGTTGTATCGAGTACACCTCGCCATGAGCGCGATTCGAACTCACAACATTAGTGATGATAGTCATTGATTGCATAGGTAGTTGATCATACGATCATTATCACGACGGTCCCGTAAATCGAAGAAGGATAGACAATACAATAGCCAAAACACTACACTGAAAACTAAAAATCGGGCAACATGAACCCCAAAAAACAAGTTATTAACTCCTGCGTTCCGGAAGATGAACTATGTAAATGATACGTAATTAGCAACATTAATCACCCTTTTACATAAGGCAGTGTGTGCGTGAGCATGAAACGAATAATACACAAATCCTCTAGTACAATATACAACTCACGTACGTTTTTTGAGAACCCAGATCCCACACCTTGTCTGCTCATGGACTGTGTTTTTTTTCAAGTAACATTATTTCCTCCCGTTAACATTCCACCAACCTCACTCCTATAGATGGTTGGCTTGTGCAGATATTTTCTGAGTTGTCTTGATCTCAAGAGGGACAAAAATGATTGTTTCATGTTTTAATGATTGTATTACCTTTACCTTTACTTATTTTGTAGAATGTGATCTAAGAAAGACAAATGATGGTTTCTTATAAACATCTCCGTGTCATATCGTCCTTGTTAACAGTGGAATATCATGTTCTATATTTAGCTCTGCTCTTCTCATTTATAAGTGGTAAGTAAAATTAAAATATTATTAGCAATATAATTATAAATATTTTGGGCGTTGGAGTTTGAGGTTTATGTGGTCTATGGTCGTGTGGTTTGATGCATTGACAACCATACACTGTATTTACCTAAGATGATAGGTTGTGCTTAATATAGTACTTTATATAAATTCGACAGCGTGAAGCTGTTTTAGCTGTTTTTTATTTTCTTCGGCAGATTTGATTCACATACTGTTAGTAAACTGCATTGCTTATTCGTGTTGCATAATTACGAACCATTCATCCCTGCGGGATAATTCACTATATGGATCCCTTTATCAATTCATACCAAGGGGCACTATATCTTTTCTTGAGGAAAAAAGGCAATTGCAGAGCGTTTCTTTATTTTATGCTTTTTTCGTGTAATAAAAGCATAGAAATCAAATTTAGTGCGCACGACGCAATTTTGTACACTTAAATTCGAAAGACTGGAAAGTCAAATAAATTAAGTTTTGGGAGCAAAAAAAAAAAATACAAATGGACATAAACAGGATAGCCAAAATTGGATAAGGATTTTTGCATTTGCATATTAATATCCCTATCCAGCCAGACTAAATGACATCCAATACCGTTTTACTATATTGCATTACATGTCCTGAGTTTTATGTGTAACTGACAGGAATAAACTGTAAGTTAACCTGTCGATAACCTTTTGTTTATCGTTTAAACAATCCACACTTTATTTAACTAAGGTTAAGTAGGAAACATGTTTACAACATTTTCAATCATCTTACAGATTCGTGTGAAAGCCACATAATCAGCTGGTATTACAAGACGAGGGCTGAGTTCTCACATCTGAGGAGTGAAATATAATTTTCATAGTTTATCAATACTCGTTCGTTCACTTTGTGATAAAGTTAACGTATTTCAAAATTGGTTTTCTTCTTTATGCTACAATTTGTCGCTTCAACTTATAGTTCAAGACAAAGTTAATCAAATGCTTGAGAGTGACGAATTTATTATTTTATTATGAATTACCTCGTGTTCAAAATGCATACTTTTTTATGGATACATTGCTCTTTGAAATTTCATTGCCACTTAAGTGTGCTCTTTTATGCTTTTATGCAATACTCAACCAATATCAGCACAACGAACAATCACCTCTCACCCCATAAAATTCAACAAAATGAAAATTCAACGACATATGACGATGCAAATCCAGGTCCTGGCTTTGGTTAGGCACAAGCATATCTTTATGGTCTAATCCAGATATATCTCAAATCTAAATTCACTTGAACGAGTGACTTCAATCGCAAATTTGTTTTTGGTTGTATGTCATCTGATGGAATTGCAATTGAATTTTCTCTTCTAACCTACTATGATTTTGACCTTGTAATGACACTACAAATGATGTGCTCATTTTACAAAACGTTTTGAGAAATGTTTGAAGAAACTAAAGGTAATCAAAAGAGGTAACCCGAAGGACAGTACATACCACTTTCAAAAGAAAAACCCACAAAAAGACAAACAATTGTCTACAAAACACTACATAGAATTCTAAAGATTGTACAATACAAATCCCACAAAGAACCGAAGCGTATGGGTAAGCAGTTCCTGCTATGCTATTGTTATAAAAGTCTTTTCGTTCTACTGAGAGTAATAACCTATGGACATATTAATGTTTGTAGTTGAGATTAAAACTAACAAAATAAATACCATTAGGGTGATGACGATGTTGATTTGGTATTGACCATGAAAGATATCAAAAATTCTTACGTCAATCCCTGTGCAATAGTTTTATAAGCTAATTTAACACGTCAATGCATTGCATTATGTACATTACCAAGGTACAAGTACTTCCGGTGTGTACGACATCTGATGATGTCTGCAAAGTCTGCCGGTTTGACTATTTCCGCTTTAAACATCGCTTGTGTGTATATTGTACCTGCACAAATCTGTGAGAAAATGCTAAGTAAAACTATTTAAGATACTAAAATTGTAATATGTAGGACAATAAATACAATGGCCAAATGAATAATGATAAAAAAGACAAACATTGGTCAGAAACTATATGCAGAAAGTTAAAGGTTTGGCAATGCAAACTAACTCTAAATTTGAAAAATGTATGAGGATATGAGATTTGGAAACGTGGTGGAATAAAAAATGAAAAACTAAATCAAAATACCACACCGTCAGAACAGCTCCAAATTCTAATAGTAAAATCGATTCTCTTAAACACACATAATGCTACGGCCAGAAATAAACCATATGAGTTTGATCCAACAAACACAAGACTTGTAATTTTAACAATATTTTTGTATCCAAGATTTTGCAATAGTCTGCAAACTTATCTACACTGAAAACTTGAGACCTAATTGTTCAATAGTTTCTTACTATTCCTGTCTGTGTCGAAGTTGTCCGATATATTCACCTTCTTATATCCGGTAATTCCACTTCCTAGTACGAAAACCAGCGTTCCGCTGATGATATCCTAAAGAGAACAAACAATAACTGGTTGGCTTCCTTTGGGTCTATTTATATAGGTGACATTTTGAGGGAATTATATACTTCTACCTTCATATCAGTTTCCTCGAAAATTCCTGACTACATAGTAACGAAATAGTCGTTTAATTAACAAATATAATGAGATGATGCAAACATGCCATGCCACAAATATCTTTTTATTTATATTTATAATATCATAACAATATGCATGGCCGCTCACTTTAAACAAAGCAATTATTTTATCCAAAAGTATAATTAAGATTTTCATGTGGCATGAGAAGGAACTTTATTAGATGCAGTTTGAAAAACACCAAAGCGTCTTAGAACTATCATTGTTACATTATCACATACCGGTATCTTTTTCATTCCAAACTTTGTTTTATAAGGATATGTTCCATGCTTTGTTTGTTCGATGCTGCCTGTAAAGAAAATAACACAACATACTAATTCTAGTGATTTACTGAAATATTAATGAATTAACATCACAAACTTTGATATTGCGTAAAAGTAGCATGCTTAGTACAAATAAAATATTGATGTTGGTACTGGGATATATGCAGTATCGACATCAAAGTGTTTTCGGTGCATTGTGCATGTTTGTAGTATCATATATATATCATCTATGTGGAAGCAGTGAATATCACCACTAAAGTTGTGAGTTCGAATCCCGCTCATGGCGAGGTGTAGTCGATACAACTCTATTTGATAAAGTTTGTCGGTGATTTGCAGCGGGTCAGTGTTTTTTTCCGGTTTCCTCTACTAATAAAACTGACCGCCATGATATACCTGAAATATTGTTAAATTGGCGTTAAACACCATAACCCTAACCTCCCTAACCTGAAATAGTGTTAAATTCGTGTTAAACACCATAACCCTAATCTCCCTAACCTGAAATGTTGTTAAATTCGCGTTAAACACCATAACCCTAACCTCCCTAACCTGAAATAGTGTTAAATTCGTGCTAAACACCATAACCCTAACCTCCCTAACCTGAAATAGTGTTAAATTCGTGTTAAACACCATAACCCTAACCTCCCTAACCAGAAATAGTGTTAAATTCGTGTTAAACACCATAACCCTAACCTGAAATAGTGTTAAATTCGTGTTAAACACCATAACCCTAACCTCCCTAACCTGAAATAGTATTAAATTCGTGTTAAACACCATAACCCTAACCTCCTTAACCTGAAATAGTGTTAACTTTGTGTTAAACACCATAACCCTAACCTCCCTAACCTGAAATAGTGTTAAATTCGTGTTAAACATCATAACCCTAACCTCCATAACCTGAAATAGTGTTAAATGTGTGTTAAACACCATAACCCTAACCTCCCTAACCTGAAATATTGTTAAATTCGCGTTAAACACCATAACCCTAACCTCCCTAAC
>MJUT01042061.1:310317-322323 GCA_002080005.1 Gigantidas platifrons | reverse complement strand
CCCCCCCCCCCTGGATCCGCCCCTGTAAAGCTCATTCTATGCAATACCAATGACGTGTTTCTTTCTATCTTTATTTTACAATATGTTATTTGATAGTGAATACATTGCTGATTTCATTTTATACTTACATGTATTTACAATAATTATTTTTCATGCTAACAAAGGTGATGGCTCGCTGTACTATGGTAATAACTTTATATTATAGTTTTTATTAATATTTGTATTGAAAATTACTAAAACCATTTACTATGACTGCATTATTCGTCAAAAATTAAATTACTTGCAGAGATTCGATGACTTTTCTATTAGTCTCCCGTTTCGCCAATACTGTCGTTGCAATAATGCTATGAGAAATATAATAACTGGAGAGGAAGAATTGTGAAGGACAGGAAACACGACACGCAGAATATATATAGAAATGAATACACTATATTTCCTGTCGGAAATATTCAAAATGATGACATTGTATTGACACCTTTATGTTCCATCCACATGCGACAATAATCATTAGAAAATTTGCGATTCCATTTAGAGGTTACTGTTGGTTTCTGATTCTACTACTGTATTTCAAATGATTTGTTAGTAAAGCCATTAAATGTATGTGAGTTTCTCTACAATAATTCATCATTTCGTTTTGATCTGACAAAAAGTAAGGTAGCCATGGCCAGTTCTTGTTTCTAAATTGATGATTATAGTATAATTTAAAATGGCTGTCAAATTATTTTTGTTTTCATAAATACATGTGTATAACATCGCTACACGATAAAACACGGATACAATGCCGCTTTTAGCTTAACCTTACATGACAGGGTATCACATCGGTTAATGAAGCTATATTTTCATATTATGCTATGCGAATTGATACTGCAGAGTACCAACGGCATCGTGTCTGTGCAATAGGATAGTGCTTGCTGGATAATTCATACCGAACAGCTGCTGTAAACAGGTCATATAGTGTGGAGGTTTTCTTAATTTCTGAATGAAAAACACACTTTACATTTTAATTGATTGGTTCTCTACCATCAACGCTATAATATCAAAGTTCGTGGATTGATATATTTGGTTGATGTATGGTGTTTAACGCCACTTTCAACAATATTTCAGTTATATCGGGGCGGTCAGTTTTATTGGTGGAGGAAACCGGTGTACCAGGAGAAAACCAGAGACCGTCCGCAAGTCACTTACAAATTTTATTACATAATGTACACCTCGCAATGAACGGGTTTCGAACTCACAATTTTAGTGGTGATAGATACTGAATGCACAGGTAGTTGTAAATCCGTGGGTTGATAGAAAAATGTAATAACCAAGATTCACATAAACAAACATTTAACAAGAGCATTGAATTTTCAGGATCTATGTTCTCGATACAGCATTATGGGATAAAGTTTGTCAGTGACTTGCGGCAGTTCGGCAGTTTTCTCCGAGTACCGGTACTCCGGTTTCCTCCACCAATAAAACTGACCGCCACGATATAACTGAAATATTGTTGAAAGTGGCGTTAATCACCATCACTTTCCTTTTCTTTTCAGGATCTATGAATGGTTCTACAACTTCCGGCTGTTCTTTACAATTTACTACACTTTCTCCTTATTTTCTGACGTCACTATCAGCGTATTGGATTACACATGCATATTATGACTTGTAATAATGAACGGAAAGAACATTAATTGATGTCTTCCACAGAAGTTTCCAAGAAAAGTAAATTGAAAACAATAGAACGATTGATTTTCTGAATGACAGCACGAGTTATTGACGGATAAACAGAACATATCCAGAAGTCCACAATACTGAATGATAAAACCACGTGTATTAGGTGACCGGTTGATATATTATATAGGTAATATACGTTACATGTACATATTTTATAAACTACATAATATTGTTATAAACATATTAAACGCTTACGCAAGTGTTTACATGAGTGTGTATGATTCACTGGTGTTTCTTTGTATGGCAGGGTTGTACAAACGATTGACGATGCCAAAGGGGTAATCAAAAGCCGTAAAGCGAAGGACAGACAATACAATGGCCAAAAGAAAAATTACAAAAGGACAAATTATTATCTACAAAGCACTACCCAGAAAACTGAAGATAGAGCAAAGCGAATCCCATTAAAATCAGGGGTGAACTAAGGTGATAGGTAAACAGTTCCAGCTACTATAGTGGCACCCGTTTAGTTACTATTGAATTGTTGCGTTTAGTACAATATTGCATAGGTTTGCAGACTAGTGCAACAGGTTGCAATGAACCTGGACGAAATGGTCTATGGTGTTGGCCAATCATAAAATTTTATAAAGAACAACATCATGCCTCTATTGGTTAATAACTGCTAATATATATTTTACTTGACTCTATATAATTTATCGATCAGATGGATATTAATATAAACGGATGGGATATCTGGTGATCATAGTCTAATATCATGTTGTTTTGTGTATCAGAATCGTACCTTTGATCATAATTCTCTTTTGGCTTCGAATACTTTTACAGAATACGATATACTGTATGTCTATTGTGAGTGTATCTGTTATTTTAAGTATTATATATTAAGTTTTTTAAATACTAATTTCTGTTTTCAGACACTACTTATTGGAGTTATAATGGATGTTCAATCACCACGTGACATATATATCAGCTAAGATAGCGGAATATTATGAATGTCAAAATAGACAGTTTTATGACAATGCAACGTGTTTCGCTGTTCATGTGTAAAGAATCGAGAGATGGGTGGATGACAATGCGTATGGCTACCTTGAGCAATACTTATGAATGCCAATATCTGCGTTACCGCTAAGACATAACTACTAATGAACAAGTGGTGGACAACGTAGATATCTAAATTAATCGGCACTGCGTAATTCTAGAATATGCTTCTTCATGAAGGCGTAGTAGTGCAAAATGATAGAAGAACCAAATAACTTGAATATCTTTGGGAGAGACAATAACCAAAGAACTTCGGCAAGATCTGCTAAGGCTGGTGGAGATTCGCCTAGTTGTTAACAAATTACATTTTTAGGAACTGTAAATTATAAACATAAATATATCAACTAAGCCATGTTAGTGTCGAAATACTGACTACTGGGCGGATGTTTCACTCTGGTAATAATAATTCACCAACAATGGTATATAGGACATTGTGATAATAATGAAAACGTAGATATCTAATTTAGTGCCACCACGTGTAATGATATTCATCAAGTACTCTCATAGACAAATGATTGGGAACCCAAATAATTGAAAATAAAAGTCGTTGGGAGCCAATAAACAGTTGAATTTAGTGACATTGTATGGTAAGAGATGTAACGCCAACGAACATGTTATATTTCAAAATGTGTATTTTGTTAGAATTAAATACGATAGGGGGGATATTATTATTTTAAGTTAGCTTTGACTAATATCCAACATTTGATTGTCAGACCTAATGTATAGTTCATTTTTCTATTGACTAACACGTTTGTTTTTATATAAATGATGAACTTCTATTTTTAAAGATAAACAGTCAAATTAAACTAAATGTAGAGTTTACACTATATCATATTTTTTTTTGCAATTTATATCAAAGAATACTTGATGTATGCTTACAATACAAGATTAAACCATTTGTAAAACTGGAAATAACTGTTGTTATTGTTTACACAAAGTACAATAAAGTAGAGAACAGCAACAGAATGCAGTCATTTCGCTCATATAAATATCGTAGATCCCATCCCAATACAGAAATGATGTCTTAGTAAGAAAATAATACTAACGTGTACGACATATGTTACCTGACACTACTCAGCAGGTATTAATGCCAGGATCGACATTTTACTCGTATGTGAAAAGCACTTGCATGTAATTTCACTAAAAGCGCAAGTTTGGTCCCATGAAATTAGCTAAGCCCCGCCACCTTTTGCTGAAATGCCTGAGTTAAGCCAGGCGAATGAGTTTTCATGTACATGTGTGTTAGGGGTAACGATTTAACCTACATTTCTACGATGTCGAATTAAATTTAGAACTCTTCTGACTGTATGATATATTTGGTTTTGATTCATGTAATGAGTGATATCAAACAAATGATTTCAGAAATAATAATTGAAGAGGTAATAAAAACGTAGATATGTTGCCAGGCATGAGTTGTGTCCTTTCCATGTGATGATGGAGCTGGACCCAACGCATTCCCAGCAGCAATCACTTCCCGGTCCTTTCCTCATTCATAACTTATTACCAGGTTTATAACTAGATTAACACAACGGGTGCCACTAGTGAAGCAGGAACTGCTTATCCTTCCGGAGCATCCAGGTTTACCTTCGGTTTTTTGTGGAGTTCGCGTTACTCGATCTTTAGTTTTATGAGTATGTTTTGTAAATCGTTGTTTGCCCTTTTGTCCCTTTTCATTTGGCTGTTGTGTTTTCTATCCTTCTTCGATATACGGATTCTGATTACCCCTTTTGTATCTTTTGGCCATTGTGTTGTTTGTTCTTCGATATACGGATTCTGATTACCCCTTTGGTATCTTTTGGCCATTGTGTTGTTTGTTCTTTGATATACGGATTCTGATTACCCCTTTGGTATCTTCAAACTCTTCTCACAAATTATAGGAACAACGAAAAGACGTCTGCTGTCATTTCTTACATCCATTAAAGAGACAGATTAATACAATTCCGGACAACGTTCAAAGGGAACTAACTCTTCCATTAATTTTGAAAATGGTCCGAATTTGTGTAAATTTATGCATTATCAAATCCTAAATTTCGCGATATAAATCTATAGTTAACATGAAGTCAAAAATGTACATGGTTTAAAAAAAGTTAAACAAGCATGCAGCTTTGACGGAATTGTGGATTTTTTAGTTCTACGCCGTGTAATGAGGTATCAGAATACAAAGCGTGCCCTACCGCAATAATAAACTATCGGAACAACAAAAAGACGTCTGCTGCCATTTCTTACATTTATTAAATAGACAAATAAAACATAAATATAGTTGAACTTATTGCGTACATCAAAATAAAGTGTTACTTAGAGAGAACAGCATATATAGCACTTAGAGAGAACGGCATATATAGCACTTAGAGAGAACGGCATATATAGCACTTAGAGAGAACGGCATATTATAATTAGAGAGAACGGCATATATAGCACTTAGAGAGAACGGCATATATAGCACTTAGAGAGAACGGCATATATAGCATTTAGAGAGAACGGCATATATAGCACTTAGAGAGAACGGCATATATAATCAATATTCGGACAGACACGACGAAGTATCATAACAACAGATCTGAAAATAAAAGCTTCATTTGCCCTGGATAATACAAACACAGTAAATGATAGTGGTTCAACAATAATGCAACCTGTCAATGACTCTAACTGTTCGAACAAAATGAAAAACAAATATACGACACTGTCCGAATAGCTTCGAAATCCAATCGAAAAATCGTAGAATGAGACAAACGCGATACCCATAGACATACATGTACTAAGAAAAAACTTGCGAAAAATGCATAGCGCTGATTACATTAGAACACAAAACGTAGATATCTAATTTAGTGCACACGACGCGTTACTGGAATAACCTTCATCAGGTACGTTCAAAATCAAACGATTGCAGGCCAAATAAGTTAAAAGTATTTGGGAAGAAATAAACCGAAGGGCTAAAACAGGATAACCAAAATCAGCAACAATCATTTATTCCTGAGGAGAACAAATATATAAAAAAAAATCATCCCGTTAAGAGCACGGGTAGTGTCTCACTAATATAGCCCAACCAAACATGCGGAATGAATACCGTTCATTTCTATTTCTGATAGTTTTGCCTATTATTCGAGGATATAAGCTTTCACAATGTTTACATTTTGTATGTCTCCACGAAAGTCAAGTAGACTTGCTTTCATAGAGAGTATGCGCTAATACAACTATTAGTCGCTGTATCAGGAAAATCTTTCTGTCTAAAATATACTTAAATATGGTCTATTTGGCCACATATACGTGGGGCAATCGGAAAGATTTCTTAAATACGGGGTTATCCCAGGATATGTCCTGTTTCGAAAATCAATTAAAGGGATACTAAAGCTCATTTTGGTATATTTTTTTTATCTCATGAAAACTTGGAATTGGTCCAATAAATGATATTTATGATAAATTATCCCGGTTTTTATCAATGAATCTTTGTAAAAGTGACAGAATTCGTTGATATTTCTGTCATGTCATTCGGTTTTCTCTGGGTTTTTCCAATGATTGAATTTTTTGCTTCCTAGACAAAAATTCATTTCGACCCTTTTAAGTGATATTTTAACGATATTAGGGATTATATGGGCGTGCAAAGTATTTTTGGATTATTTTTGCAATTAAATTGAAAAGAAACAACCTTCGTCACGAGTTGAAAAAATATATGTTAAAACGAGCTTTAGTATCCCTTTAATAGGTTAGTTTTCCAACTTGCTCTTTTGCATTGTATCGAATTGACCTTATTTTTAAATTGAACACAATGCTGTTTTGAACTTTGTATTAGCGCCGTGTTTTCCAATTTAGTTAGTTTTAATATTCGTCTTCAGACAGTAAGTGAAATGGATCACTGTTTAATTAGTTAACCTTCGTTTAAACGACCACCAAAGGACACATACGGTGCTATAAAATACAATTTCCTTGTTTTAACTGTTTCTTTAAAAGCTGAAAACTCATAAAAATTATTGTTAATAACACCAAGTAATAAAAGAACAATGGTTTAAACTTAACATTATCTGAACTGTTAAAGTGAAATATAGATTCATTGTTGTAGAATTACCATAAACAAACAATATCTCTTATTTCTATTGTAAAGGTCAATATAAGACATTGACTGCCATTCGAACTCAATCTCCTTGTAGAGATTACATACATACATGTATATGTGCACGAGTATACCTACAGTAATCATAACCGCAAGAACGATAACTCGTATAGAACAACAATACAAAAATCCAGAATAGTGTTGTTTGGTGAAGACGACGGCATTATACCTCAGCAGACAACACTACAGGAAATATGTTCCAGAAGTTTTAATGTACTACATATCTACTAATATACATATGTAGTACATAATGTTATATAAAAATGCTTTATTTTGTGGAATGATTAGCGTTTACTATTCTTTAACAGTTTATGCTTCATATTGGCAACGGGTGACCAGACCGAGCCAATAAATTAACTGTTTTCATATTCATGTGTTTTTCTCAATAAAACGTGATATCCAATTTGATCTTCTTGTGATATTATAGTTATATTCTTCCTCGTAATAACTAGAATTGCATCTGATCATATTGTGTCGTGAATTCCGCTAAATACATTTTAAACCAAAACAAAAACACATGCGCATGCTTTGTCTGATATTTACCGTGTTATTTTAAATACAGTTTTAATATTATTCTATTCTTGTCTTTTCCTGCGGGAACTCTTCTCCTACCGGTATACCTCATCACCAATAGGGACGGATTATCCTATAGGCTACAGCCTATGGCCCCTCATGCTTGAGGGTCATGTTAAAAGATTTTAAAATATAAATTTAAAAGTCGCTAAAATATATCACGAGTAAAAGATAGCCAAGACAGGTTCGGGCGAGTTAGAGGTTGGCTCCGTCTGAGGGGCCCTTATAATTTCATTAGCCTCAAGGCCCCAAAAGGTGATAACCCGGTTCTTTAAAAAAAAACACTCAATGCGAAAACAAAATCTAAAGTACATCCATATGAACGTAATCAATTCATGTTATAATGGTTCCCTTGACAACGATAATGTATTGTCTAAGTCAACGGAAAAGTTCATCTTTTCCAAAAGTGTATACAACTAATTTTATCTTGTGCAATTTATGATCATCTTTAAATGTTGCAGACGATAAATTGCATATATATTCAAAGAAACAACCAAACGTCCATAAATTACGGAGTATATTGACATTTTGCATGCCATGGGAAAAACAAACCACCTACAATTGACACCCCGTATAACATAAACTAAATCTACATGTAAATTGATGTAACTGGTACTTTATTATAGAGTTCGTATTACATAAAAGTACAAAACAATGAAAGGCACGTGTACTTTAATTTCTAAGAGTAATTCAAAGTAATTGAGTGATTGAAAATCAAAACACAAGTAAAAGCGGTAGTTTTATACGGTGAATATTTGTCCCCTCTTCCAATTCAAGCACCAGAATGATTTATATCTGTCATATGCACTCGAGAGTAGCATCAATTTAGAAGAACAATTCTCGATGATGTTTCACTTTCCTGTAAGACTATTTTTTACTATTACATTTTGTTGTCACTTTTCTGTACGCATTAAACAAGTTGACGAAAACATTTATATTACTTTGACCTTCCTAATCTTTCGATTTTGAGCGTACCTGATGAAGGTTATTCCAGAACGAATCGAACGCACTAAATTTAATATCTTCATTTTTATTGAATTTGGTATTACACGGTGTATATTCATAACGACTCCTTTCCGATTAAATCGGCGTTCTTGCCTCCTTTCCGAATAAGGAAACGCTTCCATTTCTACTTTTGATTTATTTTCACAACAGACGGTGGGTACGTTTTGTCAATTTATCTTTTAATTGCCATATTTAGTGACTGAAAACATAGATGACGGAACACAATATACATACAAGAAATTGAAATAAGATCCTATGTGATCTCACAGGGCGATGATGATTTTATTTTCAGCGCACAAAAAATATTTGTTACGTATCTACGCAACACCAAGAAGGAAAATATCAAAAACGTGATGTTTCTCGAGTAACATGTCGATCAAAACCAATTACACAACAATTTTAAGACAATAACAGTTCCATTGAAATATATAATAGGTTTATATCACAGTTTGCATGTACATAAAGTGAGATTATTGTAAAACAAGTATAGAACGCCTCCTTTCAGAGCATGGAAACGATTCTTTTCAGATAACCATTCATTGTTTGACTTACATATGATTTCATGGATTTATTTTACCACATTTCAGTGTGTGGATTTTTTATTTTTATTTTGTTTTATTCTTGGTGTTTTAACACCACTTTCAACTATATTTCAGCTATATCATGGCGACCAGTTTTAGTGGTGGAGGAAGCCGGAGTACCCGGAGAGCACCACCGTCCACGGGCAAGCAACTGGTAAACTTTATGACTTGCGACTGTGAGTCGAGTGCACCATTTTTAGCTCACCTGGCCAAAGGCCATGTGAGCTTTTGTAATCACTTGGCGTCCATCGTCCGTCACATTTAAATCTTCTCCTCAGAAACCACTAGGCCAATTGCAACCAGCACTACTCCATGGGCTATTGTAAATTGAACATCTAAAATTTGGGTGGTTCACAGGAATTATCGTTTGTGTATTTGTTGTTGTTGAATCTCTTGATTCTGTTGATTAATTCTGGTCTTTTGACAATTTCACTCTTTTAGGAGGGTGTATCCAAAGTCTTTCATATTTAATCAGTTCTAAAATGAGACAGAACTCAATCATAAAAAACCCAGTGACCATTCTACCCTTAAACGCAACAGATAAACCGAGGGGCTAACAATTTATATCGAAAATAGAGTATACTGTCTTTACAGTGAAATTATTATATTCCCTAACGTCTTTGTATGCCTATTAAGTTGGTGTTTTAGCATTTGTAGACATGTCATTGGGCACGTCCGATGCTCTCATTTTCATATTAATATTTTAGTTTTCTTTGTGGGTCTGTCTTTAATTGTTCTGTGTTATTTGTGTAACTTTTTTTCTTGACTTTGTCACGTTCTTTTACATGTTTTCACAATCATGATAATATTGTTCAAACTGTTTAACATCATCGATTCACCTTCTGAAACTGGAATCGTTTCTTTACACTCTTAAAGGAATCGTTTCCAGAATAGATGTTTTATTCGACTGATCGGAAAAGAGGCGTTTCTTTGATATTTGTAAATCACCAATTTTTCGGAAATTCACTGAAAATATGAATCGACAAAATACGAATGTATAACAAGGACGGTACCAGATTGCAAAATAAGGGTGTTAATTTAATTGTCTGTCTCATATTTTGAACATTAAAGTGGTTTATGTACGACACACTCACCTCACCGTTTACAGTGTCACAGATTTCGTCCAGAAGATAGGTCAACTAACCCTTTTCAAGCTATTTTGAGTTACTATGATGATTGAAATGTTCCATGAACTGCTCAGAAAAGTCTTACATACCTTTTGTTTTCATATCAATCAGTTTGAAATGCATGTTGTCTGAACATATCTCCGAAAGGTTGGGTTTCCTGATTCGGAAAGGAGGCAAGAACGCCGATTTAATCGGAAAGGAGTCGTTATGAATACTAGTATGCACCGTGATTGAGAAGTCTTGTTTTCAGAGATCTGAGATATAGTATTTGTTTTCACAGTTTTTACGTGCGTGTATGATAAAGTTTGCTATCTATCATTGTATCACCGTTAAGGACCGCCTCATTTGTAAAATAGAACAATGTTTGCTATTCATGAATACTAATATACAATGACTGGAGATTGCCAGCGGACGAAAATTAACATACATTTGACGGATAGCCATCACAAGAAGAATAAACAAAATATAAAGGTTTAAAATATGTGTACAACAGCTGATATAAACGTCTTTCAAACCATATCAGCAATTCGCGATCGTGTACCGTAAATGACGACCGTCATGTAACAAAAACAATGCTGTTCAAACTGTAACAGATAGTATAAGTATTTAAACAATGGCGAATGAATTGTTATTTCTAGATTGATCAATATTGCGGTTTAAGGATTATTAAAATTGTGTATCGTTGTTTCAGTACTTGGTATGTCTGTTGTTTGTGGTGAATGTAAACATCATCTTTATATTTTTTCTGTATGTGGAGAGTTGGATACATGGTTTTGTTAGATGATGTTAGATAGATGGAACATTTTATCATACACGCACACAAACGACTGGAATCAATCTCTGAAGTAGCAAGAGTTCACAGCGAGGTCACGGATATCTACTTGGAACTGTTGACGGTTTCCATGGCTTAAATCCCGAAGGCTACTTAGCGCATTCCCATGTTATTTGGTGTATTCACAGGTGGTGTATAGGGTGTGTCCTCTCGATTAGGATTTTCATGTTATAATACGGAAAATATGAACGTGGATTATAGTGGGTAAAGTGTGTGAATAGTGCTACGCTCCCTGCACATAAATGATAGATTTCTGGAAAGAGTTGGACTATTCTAGCCTCTACAAAATACTGAATTTTTCATCCCTACCCAACTTACTCTATACTATTTCAGTGCCAAACAACTATCGTTACTGCTGTTGGTCCAACCCTCTCTAATTTCTATATAATAATATATGATAAAGCTGAAATATTGTTCGATTGACGATAAGCTATAAGCAACCAATGAGAGGTATCTTAGCACAAAATAATCAAACACGTCGTCAAGCGACCGAGATATATGTTCTGCTTCATAAGCTAAGGAACGTGATTTTTTTTTCAATCTCTTTAATCCTGGAGCAACAATTAACATTTTTAAAGATTTTTTTTGTTTGCGATAGTAATTTTCCTCCCCTACCCCTTAACCCTTCCGCTTTTCGGACCCCTTTCTTTCCCCTTTCCCTTAACCCTTCCCCTTTCCCCTTAAGACTCCCCTTTTCCCACCCCTTAACCCTTCACTCTATTTCCACCCTTAACCTTTCCCCCATTTCACACCCCTTAACCCTTCCATTTTTCCCACCCCTTAACCCTTCCATTTTTCCCACCCCTTAACCCTTCCCCCTTTTTCCACCCCTTAACCCTTCCCCCTTTTTCCACCCCTTAACCCTTCCCCTTTTCCCACCCCTTCCCCCTTTTTCCACCCCTTTCCCCTTTTCCCACCCCTTAACCCTTCCCCCTTTTTCCACCCCTTAACCCTTCCCCCTTTTTCCACCCCTTAACCCTTTACCCCCTTTTACCACCCCTTAACCCTTCTCCCACCCCTTCCACCTTTTCCCACCCCTTAACCCTTCTCCCACCCCTTCCACCTTTTCCCACCCCT
>MJUT01042061.1:290886-307634 GCA_002080005.1 Gigantidas platifrons | reverse complement strand
AAAAACCCAGTGACCATTCTACCCTTAAACGCAACAGATAAACCGAGGGGCTAACAATTTATATCGAAAATAGACTTTACTGCCTTTACAGTGAAATTATTATATCCCCTAACGTCTTTGTATGCCTATTAAGTTGGTGTTTTAGCATTTTTAGACATGTCATTTGGCACGTCCGATGCTCTCATTTTCATATTAATATTTTAGTTTTCTTTATGGGTCGGTCTTTAATTGTTCTGTGTTATTTGTGTGACTTTTTTTCTTGGCTTTGTCACGTTCTTTTACATGTTTTCACAATCATGATAATATTGTTCAAACTGTTTAACATCATCGATTCACCTTCTGAAACTGGAATCGTTTCTTTACACTCTTAAAGGAATCTTTCCAGAATAGATGTTTTATTCGACTGATCGGAAAAGAGGCGTTTCTTTGATTTTTGTAAATCACCAATTTTTCGGAAATTCACTGAAAAAGTGAATCGACAAAATACGAATGTATAACAAGGACGGTACTAGATTGCAAAATAAGGGTGATAATTTAATTGTCTGTCTCATATTTTGAACATTAGAGTGATTTATGTACGACACACTCACTTCACCGTTTACAGTGTCACAGATTTCGTCCAGAAGATAGATCAACTAACCCTTTTCAAGCTATTTTGAGTTACTATGATGATTGAAATGTTCCGTGAACTGCTCAGAAAAGTCTTACATACCTTTTGTTTTCATATCAATCAGTTTGAAATGCATGTTGTATGAACATAGCTCCGAAAGGTTGCGTTTCCTGATTCGGAAAGGAGGCAAGAACGCCGATTTAATCTGAAAGGAGTCGTTATGAATATACACCGTGTATTATTTCAACACAGCTTTGGTCATTGCATTGGGGTTCGTCTGTTCTAACATTTACTATTTAATCTCGACAGAAATGAAAGGGGCAAATGAAGTAAAACTTGATATAAAATTATCTATGGGTTAGGGTTAGGATTATCGCGTTTAACGCCACTTTCAACAATATTTCAGTTATATCATGGTGGTCTATTTTATTGGTGGAGTAGCCAGAGAAAACCACAGACCTATCGCAAATCATGAGCGGGATTCTAACTCAAAACTTTAGTGGTGATAGGCACTGATTGCATACAAATGATGCAGTTCAAATGTGCTTTAATTTGTCTAAACGTTGAGAAGGTGAATTTCAAAACATTTGTAAGTACATTTTATTTACAAAACAACCGAAATAAAATAAAATCGATATTTTCTTATGATCTTTTCATAATTTCATACAATAAATTGTGTGACTCCATAATTCTGGCCAATTAATTCGGTGAAATGATGGTAAGTTATCAAATTATGATTTCCATGTTTTAAATTCATCCCATATATTGATAATGCAGACAATTATAAAGATTCGAACCGATGCCCCAGTTGCCGCTCCTGCTTCTTTGAAATGTCATCATATTAATTAATACATTTTATTATGTTTTTTTCTTCTATTGCTGATTTCGGTGTCTTAATCAATTAATAACATGATTAAAATAAAAACAATCACGTTTGCATTCTTTTGTTTTGTTATTTATTACTAATTAATAAGCTGGTTATGGGCACCCTGATTGACAAATAGAATATATGTTATGTTATTATATTCCCATGTTAACAATAAAAATAAGATAAGCTTTGATTATTGTTTCTTTTGCACAAATGTTGCTTCAACAAACAAGATAGCAACCAAAAATAATGGAATGTATGTTAAATCTTCAGTAAGAAATAAAAAGTGCATAAATCATAATATTAACTTTACTTTGCTTTATCACGCACAATTTTTAACAAAACCTTGTACTGTACTAACCGAATTTATGGTATTAATAGTTTGTATATTAAATCTAGCTCAAGTGGTTAAGGTTTTTCTTTATTTTGCAAACCCAACGGAATGTACACATGTACATGTACAATAGACTTATTACCAATGCTCAGTGAAATTTCCTCTTGGAATATATACAATTGCTTGAATTGCTCATTGTATGAAGTCTAGATTTTAAGAAAAATTATTATATTCATTATTACATGGGATCCGATATTCAATTGTAGCACATTAAAGTGGGACTGCAATAAAAATAAAAGAATGGGCGTAAAATACAGACGAAATCCGTCGACATACAACGAAAGCACTGAAAAAGGAGTTTGAAGATACCAAAGGGAGGTAATCAGAATCCGTATATCGAAGAAGAATAGACAACACAACGGCCAAAAGAATAAGTACAAAAGAACAAACAACGATCTATAAAACATACATATAAAGCTTGAGATCGAGTAACACGAACCCCACTAAAAACCAGGGCTGAACGCAGGTGCTCCACTAGTGGCACACGTCGTGTTAATCTTGTTACAAATCCGGTGATAAGTCGTGAAGGAGGAAAGGACCGGGAAGTGTTTACAAATGGATCATATCCGTGGTCATTGTGACACAGATATTCCACAACGACCAACCAAGCCATGGTGGCGACCATACAATCAAGTCAGAGAGAGGGAACAGTCTATTACAGTGTACCTTTTTTTAGCTCACCTGGCCCAAAAAGGGCCATGTGAGGTATTGCCATCACTTGGCGTCCGTCGTTCGTCCGTTAACTTTTTCACATTTTAATCTTCTCCTCTGAAACAACTGGAACAAACTTGGCAGAAAGCATCTATGTAAGGTCCTCTATAAAGTTTCTTCATTTCGTCCCATTCTGCCAACAAATATGGCCACCAAGGGCAATTCTTGTTTCTGATTGGCTACTGTTAAAAATATTTTCTCCTCTGAAACTGCTCGGCCAAATGGAGCCAAACTTGGCAGAAAGCATCTATGCAAGATCCTCTATAAAGTTTGTTCGTTTCGTTCCGTTTGGCCAACAAATATGGCTGCCAAGAGCAATTCTTGTTTCTGATTGGCTAATGTTAAAGCAATTTTCTCTGAAACTCCTTGGACAAATTAAACCAAACTTGGCAGAAAGCATCTAGGTAAGATCCTCTATAAAGCCTCTTCATTTGGTTCCATTCGGCCAACAAAACATGGCCACCAAGAGCAATTCTTTTTTCTGATTGGCTAATGTTAAAAAAATCTTCTCCTCAAACTGCTTGGCCAAATGGAGCCAAACTTGGCAGGAAGCATCTATGTAACTCCTCCCAAACTGATCATTGCATTTGAATCAAAAACTGCACAATATGAAGGTTTGCATAAAGGGCAGAAAATTGGACTTGAGTATATTTTCTAGCCATATTATTACATGACCTCTAAACCCCTATTATTCCAAAATGGTTAATCTGATTTCAGTGGAACTTTGAACACAGCTAATGCACCATATGAAAATTTACAAAAAGGAAAGCTGCTCTCACTTAACATTACCTTATGCATAAATATAGAAAACAGTTGAAGTAATGATTATCTCAGTTTGAAATTTGCTTCAGTATCATTCTTGTGCCAGGTGAGCGATGCGGGCTGAGCCTCTAGTTTTTAAGTTAGTATAATAGAGAACTGATATAATAATACTGATCATGATTTAATCACTTGAAATAATAATATTGATCATGATTTAGTGACTTGAATTTGTTTATATTGGATGTTTTTCGAATAGTATGTCAATCCTCAATATAGATCTTTGAGTCCATATTTGTCAGCAATAATATGATTAATGATATACATTAAGTAGAAATTGTATATTATATACATTTTTGTAGTTGTTTTTTTTTTTTTTAAACATGATTGCTATATCTTAAAAAATTCATTTTCAAGGTATGGATTCAAACTTTTTTGCTGAGGATTTCACTTGGTGTACCAAGGAACAGAGAGCTAGGCAAAAAACATTTGAGAATTTGTTTTTAGAAATTAAAAATGCAAACATTCTTGTGATTATTATTTTTTTTTACAGTAATTTCAGTACATGTATTAAAGGGATATTAAAGCTTGTTTTAACATATTTTATCAACTCATGACGAAGGTTGTTTCTTTTCAATTTAATTGTAATAACAATCCAAAAATACTTTGCACGCCCATATAATCCCTAAATATCGTTAAAATATCACTTAAAAGGGTCAAAATGAATTTTTGTCTGGGAAACAAAAATTCAATTCAAGGCAAAGACCGCAAGATATGACAGAATTATCTATGAATTTAATGTCACTTTTACAAAGTTTCATTGATAAAAACCGGGTTAATGTTTCATCAATTTATTGAACCAATTGCAAGTTTTCATGAGATACAAAAAGTTACCAAAATGAGCTTTAATATCCCTTTAATATTTATATAAAAGACATTTAAATTACAAATTGAAAGTCACAACTTTAAATGGCTGAAGGGTTCGAGAAATTGGAACCAACTAGCTCATTTTATGGAATTGGTAGTGTTGGTCCTCAAAAAATCTATGATGTCATTTTATATTAGGGGTCATCTCAAAGGTTTGAATATCCTTTCTACAGTAAATATAATTGTTTTCCTATAGTGGGTGGGTGGTATTCTTTCCTCTTGAATTAAGTTTAATTTTTGGGATTCATATCTCATAATCAAGAAAAAGTTCATAGATAAGCTGCTTCTCATTATAAATTGTGGGTCAAAATTCTTTTGAAAAAAATAGCAGCTTATGTTTATGGTAATGCAATTATTTTTCTACCAAAATTCTAAATTATCTGTTTGTTTTGAAGGGGACAAGTAGATTTTTTTATTTTTTCAATGTTAATTTGTCTGAATTGGTCAAGAAGTTTTGAGATGATCTCTAATATTGTGAAGATTTTGTTTTATTTGTTATCAATATTTTGTTTTTTCACTAATAAATTTTATTTTATTAGACACATCTTTTTATCTCTAAACTACAATGTACAAAATGTACATTGGTACTGTAATGGTCAACACGTTCACCTTAAGTGTGGTGTGTTGTGGGTTCCAGTCCTGTCAGGTCAATTCAAAGACTATAAAATTGGTATTTGCTACTTTTCCGCTAAACATGCAGCATTAAGGAGCAATAGCAAATACTGGTTGGCTTGGAACCAAGATGATGTGTCTCAATGGATGGTTATGGTGTTTAACCCCACTTTCAACAATATTTCAGTTAAATCTTGGTGGTCAGCTTTATTGGTGGAGGAAACTGGAATACCTGGAGAAAACCACAGACATGACAAGCTTTATCACATGTAATGAAGTATATATTCCTCAAATAAAAAGGCTGAAGTTGTACAAACCACTAAAGAAGCTTGGGCCTAGACAACATACAAGGTATAAAAATTAACTTATTTGACCTTGACATCAAAGGTAAAGGTCACAGTGATGTCAACCTTATACTGATAATCTGTCATGTCTTTAGTATATTTACATACAAAATATGAAGGGACTGGGCCATAAGATAACTAGAGGCTCAGTGGGCCAAGCCTGTGTTGCTCACCTGTCGAACCAAAAAGAAACAAGAATTTGGTATGGCGGCCATGTTTGTTAACAGATCAGGACGAAATGATTAATCTTTATAGAGGACATTCTATAGATGCTTCATACCATGTTTTGGTTCATTTTGGGAATTCAGAGGAGAAGATTTTTAGAAATCGACCAACAAGAAACAAGAATTGCCTATGGCGGTCATGTTTGTAAACGGATCGGGATGAAATTAGCAATCTTTACAGAGGACCTTCCATAGATGCTTCCTAAGTATCTGTTCATTTGGTCAAGCGGTGTCAGAGGAGAATATTTTTAGAAATCCACCAACCAGAAACAAGAATTGCCTCTATGGTAACCATGTTTGTAATTGGATCAGGCCAAATGGTTTCAGAGGAGAAGATTCAAAAGTTAACGGACGACGAACGCCAAGTGATGGCAAAAGCTCACAAGGCCTTTTGGCCAGGTGAGCTAAAAAGAATGGAAATAATGACCAAGACCAATTTTAACTGCTTTATTGCTTTAAATTTTGACAGTGCTCAACAATACTAACAGGTTGAAGTCGTACAACCTCGGCTACAAGTCCATCAAACCATGCTGTAACATGCACCACATCAACAACAAAATAATACAAATGATCAATGCAATGTTTCCGGCGATATACAGACCGTGGGTCCTGGCAGAGAATATCACTAATAGCTTGATAAACTTCCTTGGAAGATTTCAAATATTTTAAACAAAAATCTTTATTTTTCGCTGAAGACGTGAAATTATCCAATTGTTCAAAAGCATAATTTGTAAATCTTACTGATAATTTCTCAATGGGAGGAGTGTTTATCCAGTCAGCTGTTTTAGTGTCTGTTTCATGACTGTTCAATGCATTTGTGTTGATTTCATTACTGTCCTCACTAGACGTTGTTTTTACAAGAGTAGGAGGAGCCTGTTTACATAAAATGTCATTTTCACCACACTCCGGCTCATTGTTTAAGTTTGTTCCACATTTCAAAATAGTTACATCCTCTTCAAGATTAGGTTTTTCATACGAAACATCAGGTCTATCATTTGTCTGTATATCATAATTTTTGGTAAAATTACTTTCCGATTCTTTTACAGATTTTTTATCAAGAATTCGCAAGTTCTGTCCCGAACACTGACTATGCTTAACATCATTTTCTTGACATTCATCTAATATGTTACACATATCACTTTCTGATACCAATGTTTTGCCTTCATCTAATATGTTACACGTATCACTTTCTGATACCACTGTTTTGCCTTCATCTGACTGATGAGGACTATCGATTTCCGTGTAAGTTTCACCACCATCTCCTAAATTATCTTGAGTATGCATGGAAGTTTTATCTGGTATGTCATAGGAAGGTATATATGGTTTGATGTCTAGAACTGGAGTTCCATCCAACAGATCAATGCCACTCAAATATAAAGTAGACCCTGAAATATATATACAACAACAATCAAAATTTCACCTTCTTGCAGGAGAAGTATACCAGACTGTTTTAAAAACATTAAATAATATTGAAAATGAAGCCAATCAGAAAGTAATATTGGTTCTAGAAGAATATTGAATTTCCGAATGAAACAAAAATATTGTAAAATGTTGAGGATTATCAAGGTAACATTACAAACTAGTTTGGTTCCAATTGGGCAGTGGTTTGTAAGAATTTAGAAATAGAAACAAAGTGATGACCATATATTTCAAATTCTAATATGATGTCCTTCAAACGCTTTGGGTCCAAACCTGTGGTAAAATATGCGTATATTGGTATATCAGCTGATTGTCAACGTCATAATTTGTGTTGGCTGTTCAAATACCATATTTGTCCTATTAGAATAGAAATAATTCATGAGGGCTTGAATATATATTGATTTTACCACAGGTTGGCCATTTATGCCGATATTTTAACCCTCGCTATCACTTGTGGTAAAATATTTGGCATAAAGGGCCAACCCATGGTAAAATCAGTATATATTCAAGCCCCCATGAATTATTTCTTAATTACCATTTGGGTCAGGTGACCTAAAAACTGAAAGATGAAAATGCAGGCAATAAAATGAGATGTTTTTACTTAATATATTGGAATTTTGTGTCTTTCGTGGTATTTAAACATAAATACATTTATACACATGCAAGCATAATCCTTGTGGTACAGTAGTACAGTATATACCACTTATATACAGTAGGTAATATACACAGTTATGAAAAGACAATTATATCACAATTCTACCAATATCAACACAGCAAACAACCACCTCTAACCTCAAACCATAATACACATGAAAGATCACAATATATGGCATTGGAAATCTAGGTCCTGGCTTGGGACAGGCACAAAAATGTGGCAGGGTTAAACCAGATAATGGGATCCCAACCCCTCTGATAATTGGATTTTCAATGACAATACACAGTACTAAGTGATTAACGATGTTTTTTAAAACGAGAGGACTTTTCTCAGTCATTTTTCATCGAAGGGCGAAGCCCTGAGATGAGAGATTACTGAGAAACGTCCTCGAGTTTTAAAAAACATCTTTAATTATTTTATCGCTATTTTGTATTCATAATTAAATAATTTTGTTGAGATACTGACATATTTTTAAACACAATTACTATTTTATATCGTTAATCACTTATTATCAAGGATTTGGTAATGTGACGTCAATTAAGAAATAATTCATGGAAGCCATATGTATATATTGTTTTTACCACGGGTAGGCCCTTTATGTCTCGAAGTTTTACCCCGAGCGTTAGCGAGGTGTAAAAAGCTGACATAAAGGGCCTACCCGTGGTAAAAACAATATATACATATAGCTTCCATGAATTATTTCGATTCTAATATATAAAAATTGGTAAAATATCGTTATATATTGTCGATGATGTCATAAATTACAATGGGTGTAGGTATATATTAATTTTACCACGGGTTTGGACTCAAAGCGTTTGAAGGACGTCATATTAGAATAAGCTATAACGTCATATTTAAGTATTAGAAAACAGCGATAATACTATGTGCGTCCTTGACAATGCTTAGTTACTGGCAATAATATTCCATCTCACTCTACTAGCGTGGGATGGAAAATTCTCAGATAGCAAGATCAAAGGAAAATACAGCAAAATAGCAATAATAAATTTTATATAGAATTTCAAATTAACAATCATTCTAGATTGTACACATGGTAGACAATTCATACAAAAGGTTTAGGCTTATTGCGTTTAACACCACTTTCAACAATATTTTAGTTATATCGTGGCGGTTAGTTTTATTGGTGGAAGAAACCAGAGTACCCGGAGAAAACCACTGACCTGTCGCAAGTCACTGACAAACTTTATCACTTCGCCATGAACAGGGTTCAAACTCACAACTTTAGTGGTGATAGGAACTGATTGTGCAGGTAGTTTTAAATCCATCTACCAAAAGATAAACGACCATGACGTCCCCGACAATTCATACTAAAAAGGATAAACAAATCAAATAAAATGCTAGAACTACCGGTACCTTCTATTTTTTCCAGCTTAGCTAATGTCAGTCCTACAGGATTTGGTCTGTAAGGAGACCTTGTTGAGAACACACCAACTCTTTTACCATTCAGTCGTGGTGGCTTTACTTTGGCTTTGGTAAATGTATTATTATTCTTGTGAAACACAAAAATCACCCTGAAAAATATTCATTTTTTAAACAAAAATATGATATGAAGTTGAATTGTCAAAAGTGGTTCTAAAGTGGTTGTGGTTATGGTATTTAATGCCACTTTTAACAATATTTCAGTTATATCGTGGCGGTCAGTTTTATTGTCAGAGAAAATCAGAGAACCTGGAGAAAAACACCGAGTTGCTGCAAGTCACTGACATACTTTATCACAAAATGTTGTATCAAACACACCTCACCTCACGACTAATGTTCAGTTTTACAATCGACAACTAATTTCAAACATCTCAAACTCAAACATGATAGAGGGGCCCGGGTGGCTCAATGAGTTAGGTCGTTGGATCTAACAACTCATACAAGCCTATCACCAATACGGCGTGGGTTCGCGCCCGGTTTTGTAAATTACAAAAAAGGGTGTACTCAACTTGCAGTCGCAAGTATAAAGTTTACCAGTTGCTTTGCCATGGTCGGTGGTTCTCTCCGGGTACTCCAGCTTCCTCCACCACTAAAACTGGTCGCCATGATATAGCTGAAATATTGTTGAAAGTGGCATTAAACACCAAAAATCAAAATCAATCAATCAAACATGATAGTGCCAACACAATTCCTTGGTTGAGCTAGATTGTCAGACATAGGTAATAGACTATTACAGAGATATTTCCATGATAATTCATATTATTAAAAATACATGTTTTCCTCTGTTGTGTTAAAGGGTTAAGGTTATGGTGTTTAACGCCACTTTTAATCATATTTCAGTTTTATCGTGGCGGTCAGTTTTATTGGTAGAGGAAACCGGAGTACCCGGAGAAAACCACTGACCTGCCACAAGTCAAAACTTTATCACATAATGTTGTATCAAGTACACCTTGCCCGAGAGGGATTCTAACTCATGTTAGTGGTGATAGGCAGACTGATAGCATACAATGTAGGTAGCTATAAATCCAACTACCATAGGATCACGGCAACTACAGCCCCTGTGTTAAAGGGAAAGAAAACCAAATCATAATGTTGTGTTATACATTTTGTGGTTAAAGAATTGCAGAAAGCTACCAAGGTATTGATTAATTGGGTATGTTAAAATCAAATATTATAATTTTCCCACAGGCAAGGCAGCTGCCATATTGACCAATGGAGTGACAACCAATATTTTGCTCTTACTACTTAAGGTGCATGCTTTTTAGTGAAAAATCAGCAAAAACCTCCTTGTAATCTGGTTTAGCCCAATCTGGACTCGAACCCATGATCTATCGCACTTTAGGTGAGCATACACATGTACCAACCATTTCACCACTGATGCGATTTGAATGTAAATGAACCGCACTTTTATTGCTACATGTATTCTGCATTTTACCGTCAAAGTGTATTTTATTAGGAACAACCTACCAAACATGAGAAAACTGATCTAAATCTTCCAGTGAGTGTTCTGGGTTATTGAACAAGCTCTTCTCAATCACTAGGGTACCTCTGGCATAAGGACACAATGATGGTTGTCTTGGTGTTCCATTCTTAAAAGTGAATATAGAATTTACAAAACCAATTGGATTCATTGAATACATTCTGAAATGAGAAATAACTATACAAATACAAGGTTAGGTTTGTAGTTAGGTCTATGGTGTTTAACACCACTTTCTCAGCAATATTTCAGTTATATCGTCAGTTTTATAGGAAACCAGAGTACTCTGACACTGACAAACTTTATCATATTGTATTGATAACATCTTGCCCGAGTGGGATTCAAACTCGCAACGTTAGTTACAAATACAAGGTTATAGAATTAATACTGATAGTGTCTATGGGGGAAACATAACCATGATAATCAAACTTTGTTTAATTTTGAACTTGAAGAATTTATTTTGTTTTTGACACAAATTTTGGCATTGCTACAAATATTTTTTTGCAAGTATACATTTTAGTCTAGTATCCTACATTTACATGTAGCTCTAATCATAAGTGTATGGCACAGAAAAGTAAGAATTGTAACATGAACATGACATAGGACACTCTTGTTGACTTTTGAAAATGAGAAGCCAAATTAAAAAAAAAAAAAAAAAATTTAATTTGCATGGAATTGGCTTCAAGCACATTGATAAATTGAATATTTTTTTTATTTCATGCTAAAAATTCATTTTTAAAATTTTGTTTTTAATAAAATAAGAGGGGTGAGAACCCCCACTCCTTTTCTACTCTTTCCACGACCCTGATGTAAATATAATATTTACAATAACAGCAAGGGCACTACATGTATATGGTGGATTTTGTGCCTGTACAATATGCAACAGTGAGCATATGGCAGTGATCTAAGACAAAAAGTGACTAATTGGTAGGGTTGGCAGGTATGTTTATTGACAAATTAAAGCCAGATAGAGGAGCTAGATGGAAATCATTTTATTATTGACATTTGTATAAAGATATGTTGTTTTGTTTATTAATTATTTAATTAGTGAAGCTTGAGCCTATGATTATCATTTTATTTTAATATAATAAAACACCCAAATACATGTTATCCATCAAATCAGTATCGGACCGATGACAATTAATTATAAATAGATTAATAACTTTTGAATACAACCATGATTATAAATTAGTTACTTTTTAGTATATTTTTTAACTTAGACCTTTTTTTCTGCAAGTGTTGATATGAATGAACAGTACTGTTGTCAGATATATCGCTAGATACACCCATCTCTGTTATAATTATTACTCTCAGTCTCAAGTCCCAAGGCCCTGGCAAGGGATATCGTGAAATTACAGTGACACCTGTCTAAACCGAACCCTGAGTAAAACCGAAAACCTGTCTAAACCAGACAGACTTTACAGTCCCACCTACTAAATGTCTATGTAATTTGAACCTGTGTAAACCAAGCACCTGTCTAAACCGAACAAATTATTCAGTCCCAAAGGGGTTCGATTTAGACAGGTTTTACTGTATTGGTAAAAAAAATGTGAACTTACAATTAACATAATCGTAGTGACATTTGATGACTGTATAACATATCTTTAAATTGAAATCTTATTCACTCAATAAAACTTTTTTATTCACTCATGAACTGCCACGATATAACTGAAATATTGTTGAAAGTGGTGTTAAACACCATAAGCCATATTCACTCAAGAAAACTTTCTCAACAACAAAAAATCATAAAAATACACAGGGCAGACTGGCCGTGATCATAAAGTAGTTTGATTTACAAATACCTGTGTAATCAGTGCTTATCACCACTAAAGTTGTGAGTTCGAACCCCATTCATGGCGGGTTGTAATTGATACAACATAATTGTAATGTGATAAAGTTTGTCAGTAACTTGCGACAGGTCTGTGGTTTTCTCCGGGTACTCCTGTTTCCTCCATCAATAAAACTGACAGCCATGATATAGCTGAATTATTGTTGGAAGTGGCGTTAAACACCATAATCCTCCTAAAAATACAAAAAGGGGGGAGTGTCATTTCCTCAAGTGGTTGTTTGTTTTTGTTGATCATGTTGATTTTTGTGGAATTACTGAACATTACTGTTTAAACATTCTTTTTATAATTGCCGCATTATTTGCAGCAGATCAATATACCTGTGTTTTCTTCTATGAATATTTAGCTAAATTGGCATGTATATATATATATATACAGGTTTTATTGCATTTGATGGAAAACACTAGAAAAATGTCGAACGATTTCCTGATCGGGATGTCTCTGGGCTTATCCCAACTTCAATTATGTACTAAAGCGCTTTAATGATTTGGAGATAATCTGTGTCAATGAAGCACATAGCAACAAATTAAGAAAAACCGTACTGAAAATAGACAAAATGTAGCTTGATTTTACAATATTAGCAATATTCCCGAAATGAAATGAGAGACGATAATATATTTGACATAATTTGATTGGTTTCTAGTGGTAAGAAATACATTGATTTTAAGAAAATGACCCAAAAATGTACGAAAGAATATGTCGACAATGTAAACAATATGGCGGTTGGTGGTACAAATTAAAATAAAAATAACAAAAATATTGTTTCCACTGATATAAGCTGAACAAAAAAATAATTAAGCTTAACAATAGTCTACCATGAAACAATTATTAACAACATGTGATTCGTTAGCTGTGGAACCATTTATAAGACTAGGTGTTTCTTAGCTGTGCCTGCAGAACCTTAGTTCCTAGGTCTTTTTTGGTCAGGAATAAATAAACCATAAGAGCTATGATTCCACAACTAGTGTGAATGATTGTTGATCGACGTCAACTCGTCAATTTTTCAGCTATATCTTAGTAAGAACAAGTTAATTTTCAATGAGATTATGGCAAGGTCTGCTTTGTAATATGATAATAAGTGATTAACGATGTTTTTTTAAAACGAGAGGACTTTTCTCAGTCATCTATCATCGAAGGGAAAAGCCCTTCGATGAGAGATGACTGAGAAACGTCCTCGAGTTTTAAAAAACATCTTTAATTATTTTATCGCTATTTTGTATTCATAATTAAATAATTTTTGTTGAGATACTGACATTTTTTTAAACACAATTACTATTTTATATCGTTAATCACTTATTATCAAGGATTTGGTAATGTGATGTCGATAAGTTATAACGTCATATTTAAGTATTAGAAAACAGCGATAATACTACGTGCGTCCTTGATTGCAACGCTTAGTTACTGGCGATAATTTTCCATCTCACTCTACTAGCGTGAGATGGGAAATTCTCAGATAGCAAGATCAAAGGAAAATACAGCAAAATAGCAATAATAGGTGTTACCTAACTTGGGACGAGGTCCAATGATTTTTTTAAACAATATATCGGGGACCAAACTCCGGACAGTTTTCGTATCTGCTACCGAACATGGTTCATAACCGGAAGTAGTTTCTGTATTGGTTTTTGGTGTGTCATTTCCAGTGCATGGAAATTTAGGCATTAGTGATGGAAAAAGATTGCTATTTCTACGATAGTTGGGACTTCGTCCCATATTAGACCAATGCGCTTAGTTTGATTTTTTATAGTGCTTGCTCACTGAAGCAACAGTCCACGGATAAACATGTCGCCCCACTTTGACACATTATCCTCATTCCAAGCCAACCAATCTTTGCTCTCTCGTTAATGCTGCATGCTTAGCAGAGAAGCAACAAATGCCAATTTTATAGTCTTTGGTTTGACCCAATCAAGACTCGAACCCACAATCTACCACACTCGCTTTACCATTACACCACTGATGTTGTTCCACACAACTAGTGTGACCTGAGAAGTGAACAACAGACAGGCTAGATTGTGTCTAGAGAGGCTTTTGTTTAGACCACAGGTACTTGCAGTCTTTCCGAAATGTGCCGGACCGGCAATTTTTATTCGGGACCGTCAAAATATTATCCATGCTGGACCGGTTGACCGGCAATTATTCTGTGATATGTTCGGGTCGTTATATTTTATTACTGATAAATAAAATAAACACCAGGCGTGTGTCTTTTAACTCAATGATATGGAGATGTTTGTTATCATAAACAATTACAGTCATTTTCAAAATGTTTTTTCCACCTGTCAAGGTCATTGATCTAGATCGCCAAAGCGCTTAAGATATGACCATGATCTAAAACGTGTACGTGACGTACAGTGTGTATAAAATGGCCACCGGCGGTGTGCCTAGTGGAACCATTCTGGCTGTCCATTTACAGAAATGTTTGCATTTATCAAACAAAACAAGAGTGATGCAAAATGCTTAACCTTCATGCTGTGATATGTTCGGGTCGTTATATTTTATTACTGATAAATAAACACCGGGCGTGTGTCTTCTAACTCAATGATATGGAGATGTTTGTTATCATAAACAATTACAGTCATTTTCAAAATGTTTTTTTCACCTGTCAAGGTCATTGATCTAGATCGCCAAAGCGCTTAAGATATCGGTAAAATGACCATGATCTAAAATGTGTACGTAACGTACAGTGTGTATAAAATGGCCACCGGCGGTGTGCCCAGTGGAACCATTCTGGCTGTTCGTTTACAGAAATGTTTGCATTTATCAAACAAAACAAGAGTGATGCAAAATGTTTAACCTTCATGATATATTTTCTGACCTTCATGGGAAAGATAGCAAAACCCTGATTTGCAATATCTCTTGAGTTAAAAAAAAACCAAAACAAAAAAAATCTCTGCCTACCAGCCCTTAAAAATGTCCCTATGTTAGGGGAAACCAACAATCAATTTAAATTGGCCTAAGGAACATTTATGCTTAAATTTTCTAACAAAAATAGCAAAATGATGCACTACCACTATGCCCACATCATAAGGTGTAAATAATTAATATGAGGGGTTATTCTACTCTATGAACGCATTGAACGGTCATTGTAGATTGCATAGTTCTGCTCTACATGCATATATGGCACTTAAGAATTCGGGCTAGTAGTTTACAGTTTCAGGCTAGTAGTTTACAGTTTCGGGCAAGTAAAATCAATATGGCAAGAGATTGAGAATAAATAATTATACATTTCATGGTATATTTTTTAATCAGTCATATTTATTAGATAGATTAAAGTCGAATTAGTTCTCAGTTAATGTTCTGAAGATGTTGTGGAGTTAAATACATGTATATGCAGCATAGTGCAAAACGAAAATTGTCCTGAATTTTTGTATATATTTTCGGTCCAGCAAGTTTTGGTTCGGTCAGGCAAATTTTTTTGCTTGCTTGACTGAATGTCAGGCAAGGGTTTTCAACTTTCGGAAAGACTGGCTTGTGTAAAGTAAAAAATATGCACGCTATGTACCTAAAATACCACAAGGCCGGACTCACTCCTACTACCCCTGTCACTTCAACCGCTATTTCCCCTGTCAAAATGTCGATAGGACACAAATCGCCTACTCACGGATTTGCGCAGTGAAATGATTTTTCTTCAAGGAAAATCCGTTTTTTATTATCTTCCTATCATCTACACCCCCATACTAACAGATGTTGCAACCATTCCATTAGGAAATTACAACTTCAGAACAACCCAGTAACTTTGATTGTCTATTAATTCCTGTGGTTATCTTAAACTAGTAGATTAAACTCTTACCGCTGCTCTTCTCTTTTACTTCTTTCCAGTCGTATTTACGTCATTTTACGATAAGAAAATGACAAACCAAAAACAAATTTTTCACTCCTTATATACCCCTATTTTGGGTTTAGACCATTGTTCTTTCAAAGGGATGACAGCATGGATGAACTGTCAATCATCGTTATCTTTCCCTTTGATGTAAAGAACTGCACAATTTCTATTATCAGCTGTCAATCAATGTTACCTGATTCAATGTATTTGAATACAGTGCAGTTACACAACCATAATTATTAATTACATAAGGTATGTTTTAAACAAATTAAACACTACAAGAAAGTATTCTTACTAAATTTTGTTACAGAAGTTTGGTTAAAAAAAATAATAAATCTGCAAATTATTTATAAAGAAGTCCATGTTTTGTTCTGTTTGGCAGTAAGTGAAATGTTTTTTAATAAGTAGATAAAAATTGATGTTCTGATTCTGTTTTACAGACCACAATGCCTTCTGATTCTAAAGGCGTGGAGGTCTCCAAATGGAGGCTGCCTGCATATAGACAGAGGAAGCCAGAGAAGCCAGAGAAAGATGATCAGATGTATACCATGAAATGGCCTCCATTCTCACATGTAAGTACGACTACCATAAAATGGCCTCCAATTTCATATGTAAGAAGAAATACCATGAAATGGTCTACATTTTCA
>MJUT01042061.1:260124-277200 GCA_002080005.1 Gigantidas platifrons | reverse complement strand
ATTACGTGATGATTTCCGTATTGGCCTAGTTATTAGTCCTCGGGCAGCTACCCTCGGACTAATAACTAGGCCAATACGGAAATCATCACGTAATAATAGGTAAATATAGTTATTCAATTAGATGTGTTAATTTTTTTCATTTTAATATTAATTAGTGGTAAAATTACAAACAGAACTGCTTTTATATTTCTGAAAATGAAAATATAATTTGATGTTATGAATTATTTTACTATTTTCAGGCTATAACAAGAAGTGCCAAATATGATGGAATGGCAGAAAAATTAGAGAAACAGCTGAAAGAACTGGAAGAAGAAGAAAGGAAAGAAAAGGAAAAAGAAAAGTATGTTCTGTTTTAAATATTTAAACTGATCAATTCACTTAAAAGTGTATTAATGGACAAATCAAATGTTTCTTCGGGTATCAAAAGTTGTAGGAAATATTAATTTTTAAGGTTTTCTATATTAGGACAAACAAATAAATTTGTAATACTTTATCACTTGCGAGTCGAGTGCACCCTTTTTTGTTATTTACAAAACCGGGCGCGAACCCACGCCGTATTGGCGAAAGGCTTGTATGAGTTGTTAGATCCAACGACCTAACTCATTGAGCCACCCGGGCTTCTTATATAGATATTATAATGATAAGATATAGATATGTAATTTAGTGTATGTGCACGACACGTTTCTGGAATAATCTTCATCAAGTACGCTTAAAGTCAAAAGATTTTAAACCCAAATAATGTAAAAGTCTTTGGGAGCAGGTAAATCCTAAACAGTATAGACAAAATTACCTATGATTACCTGTACCTGATCAGGGGAAACCAACAGTATAGACAAAATTACCTATGATTACATGTACCTGATCAAGGGAAACCAACAGTATAGACAAAATTACCTATGATTACCTGTACCTGATCAAGTGAAACCAACAGTATAGACAAAATTGCCTATGATTACCTGTACCTGATTAAGGGAAACCAACAGTATAGACAAAATTACATGTACCTGATCAAGAGAAACCAATAGTATAGACAAAATTGCCTATGATTACCTGTACCTGATCAAGGGAAACCAACAGTATAGACAAAATTACCTATGATTACCTGTACCTGATCAAGGGAAACCAACAGTATAGACAAAATTGCCTATGATTACCTGTACCTGATCAAGTGAAACCAACAGTATAGACAAAATTGCCTATGATTACCTGTACCTGATCAAGGGAAACCAACAGTATAGACAAAATTGCCTATGATTACCTGTACCTGATCAGGGGAAACCTTAGTTTTAATAAACATACATTTCTATTCTTATATTTCAGTAAACCACTCAGGAAACCAAAACATCCACAACCAGATACCATTAGTGCTAAACTACCTGGTGTAAGTAATATCTATAGTTGAGTAAAATTGTACTTGTACATTGATTATTTAATATACAAATCCTTAAAGTACAGCATTACCTTGGGTATTACTGTTACAATGGTATTGAATGGTTAGAAAGATGGGTCGTAAGTCATCTGATGTCAGTTTCTACACCTGACAGTAATTCTAGTTTAGATGGATAATTTCTAAAGATATCTTATAAGAGATGTCTAGCTGTATTAATTTGGATTTTTTATCACATGATCACATGAGTTACCTACCCTTGATTATACTTTGTGTTGCTTTTGCAGATTTTGAATTTGAAGGCATAATATCATATTTTATATTGAACAACAAACATATGCAAAATGTATGAAAAGCAACAACAAAAAAATGAATATTTTGAAAGCATCAAATTGATTATACATTAAGTTTGTAGAAAAACATTGAACTATATCAGTTTGTCCTTAAAATGAAAAAAAACTCACCAACATGAAACAAGTTCAGGTTTAGTCAATTGATAAACAACACTAAATCAGTGGTACACTACAATGTTTTGTATTCACTATTTTTCACTCCACGTTGAGGTAAAATGAAGATTGTCTTTTTTATTTTAGATGGATGTGAGGACCTCAGACATAAGGGTATCAGAACGTGTGTGTATGTCATCTATTACTATTGACAGATTTTCTACAGTATATAACGACCTGAAAGATGAGGTAAGCTCTATAGTACAGTCGACTCTCGCTATCACGAATTCGATGGGACCATGGAAAAAATTCGAGTCAACCGTAGTTCGACTCAAGAGGAGCTATGAGAAATACCGGAAGTGTAGTTTTTTTTTAACGACGAAAGGGAGACAACTCGAGCGAAATTTTGAATAGCTAAAACCAGACACACATGCAACAGTATTATCACAAGACATTCTGAAAGACATGTTGGAAGTGAAAAAAATTTCCCCTTTTATTACAACTGTTAATTAAGAGTAAAATTTTCTCAAAATTGAGAAATTATACATCTCCTTTAATGTAAATTAATTTCCGACAAGTAATTCAATAGATAAAACGCTTCCGTTCGACCGTTGTGTTTTTTTAATAATCATTGATGTATGCTGACCCAAGCGCACTTATTATAAATCGATAATTTTTGATTGTACACTTTTAACATGTGTCATAATACCAAGCCAATTCAAATATTATCACTAATTAATTTGACAGATTATGAAATAAACATGTGAAATAGCCTAAGGTAAAAATGTCAAAGTCAATGATCGGATGTTTCACCTGTGATCCGATTTTAATCCCAAGCTAATACACATGTTTTGACAGGTAAATTCGACTTAACAAATGTAAATAATATGGCTTTCTACATCTCGGGACCAAAACTTTTATTCGACACAACCGAAATTTCGACTCATCCGAATTCGACTCAACAGGAGTCAAATTATATATATTTATACACAACGAAGTTCGGGACTTCGATAAAAATTCGACTCAACCGGAAATTCGACTCAACCGAGTTCGAGATAACGAGAGTCGACTGTATATAGCAATCTGGAATCTGTTGTCAGATTGGTCATTAATTTAATGTCAATTTTAACCCTTATAATGTTGTAGGGCAAGTTCTTACAGAGAATCCAATTGTTTTATACAATGAAATACCTATTATATATATATAAGGGTCTTCTAGTTGAGAAATTAATTTACGAAAATGTTTATATGTAAGTTTATGGTGTTTAATGCCACTTTCAACAATATTTCAGTTTAACACCATGAAATGGCTGAAGTACTACTTAAGTTGGCGTTAAGCTCTAAACCAGTCAATCAATCTTACAGAAGGTTTAGTATTTGTACATCTGGCAAAAACAGGAAACTGTGTTTGTGTATCCAGAAACATCCTATGTTTACATCATGTGACCATGCATGAAAAATAATCTGATTTAATTTACTGTTTACAGATATCACCTTCAACAGTGAAGAGCCTGGATAAGAATCTTTTCTTGAGTGATGAAATTAAAGAAGTTTACAAAGAAATCATGACGACCATTAACACTGACCATCTACAACTTGATGATGTATGTTTTCATAAACATTAAGTGAGAAATGATATGGATGTAAATGAACATAAGAGACTATACAACGTCATACTTAGACAAAAAAAAAATAAAGTAAAGGAACAGTGCTTGTATTGCTGTACTATATTTCACAGTCACAGTAGGATCTGTATGATGAGCATATATTGATACTCAAAAATGAGTGTGAAACACCCCCTAACGAGCATGTTAGCGGTACTCTTTACTTCTGAATCCGTTGATAAATGCTGTATCTGGGTATCTTACTTGGTGTATAGAATTTTATTTCCCAGATGCAGGATTATAAACAAAAAAACAAAATTCCAATTATAAGATATTTGAGCAGTTTTTTTTATAAATTGTAGACAAAAATAATATTGTCGTGGAGGATATTTGGACACTGGTTATAAGCTGTTTATCACCTGATCTATTTACAGTACATTCAAACTTGCCTCCTTAACGGTGACCTTGAATTAGCGATCAGCTGCTGTAAACAGTTTAGAATCCACCGGACTAGATTGACAATAACCTCGCTAATGAACTCAGCAGTCACTCAAAGTAGAAGTTGACTTGTACTTAATGGTCATTTTTCTTTCTAGTCTTCAAAAAATCACTGGTAATGAACTTTCAAGTTTCAATACATGATTGTGCCAATTAAACCACAGTCGGTCATCAAGGATGAACATTAAAGGACCTAGCTGGTTGTAGTTGTGCCATACTACTCCTGATTGAAGAATGTTAGAATCTTGTTTAGGCCCTTTGGTTTTACCTGCTCCCAAAGACTGTTTTATATGGCTTTCCAATCTTCTGACTTTGAGCTTACCTGATGTGGGTTATTCTATGAATGTGTTTTACACACTAAATGAGATATCTGCATTTTTCTGACAAAAATCAGCATTTAACAAAGATATTCCAGAATACAGATTGTTTTAGTAGTGTATTCTGATTTTTTGTTCTTGGTAATATGTTGTAGGACGAATTGATATTGCCATCTCCAGATAAAGTTAATTTAACAGGAACGATGGCATCAGCTACACTGTCTAAACGTAAAGCTGATCGAGTTATCAACCCTAACCTTCACAAAGATAAGAAACCACCATGGGGTGAAATAGATCCTAAAGAATGGGTTAGAACGTATGTATTGATGTTTTATCTTTAACTGAATGATACAGAGGAAATTTTATTAGATTATGTTTAGTATAAAATAGTTGAATTTCTGTTTCATTTTGTGTTTATAAACAAACAAATATTTATATCCACTTTTTATTATAGATTTAGAGAGTTATCTCCCTTTTTAAGAAAAGCTAACTACATTTCTAATAGTAATTGTTTTATTTGAAGCATTTTTCATTAAAAGAGAACATAAAAAAACCTATCAATTAATAAATGTTAATAATTTCTAGACAAATAATGTTACTTAAAAACAAGTTGTATGCCTTATCTATATATACAAGCCAGACTCTTGGAAAATGAAGAGAGCTACATATCTTTTTATTGCATTTTATTCTCATTCACTGTTTTATATTATTTTATTCTTGTGTGTGGAGTTTGTGTTATTCTATACGATATACATGTGTTTTATTAGTCTATGTGATGTCCATTGGAATTTCTTTATAATACATTGATCAGCGTTTTATGTTGTTTTTTAACACTTTTTAGGATAACTGACCCTAAGGGTTATTTGAGGTATTGTCATCACAATTTGTCCATCATCCTCAGTGTTGTCTGTAAACTTTTCTTCTTATTTTGATCTTTTTCAAAACCATTTTTGGCGGGAATGTTCATTGGATGGTCCTCTACAAAGTTTACGTTTTTTGTTCTGATCAGAAATCCAAAATGGCCACCAGCACAGAAACAAGAGTCCCCATGGTACCATAAAGGGTGTTTAATGTGTTTGTATATATGTAGCATTTATTTTCAACCATTTTTTATGTATTTTTTCCCTTGTCATGTTCCTTGTGAAATACTCTCTGCGAACTATGCCAGACTTTGAATGGCTCTTACCATTTTCAAAATATAGGACATTCAATTTGGAACCAACTCCCACAATGTTTTATTATTAGTATGATTTTGCTGAGTTTTGTTTTTTTCTTTAGATTTTACTTAAGTTTTATTCAACCTGATTTGACATACTTCTTATGGGTTCTGAGATGAAATTGGTCAAAGGGAGTCAAAAAGAACTAATCTCCAAAATGATAGCTTTTTTTACTTTTAATCTTATTTGTGTGTGGATTTTTTCCAAATGAACTTCTAAGGAAATTCCTGTCTGAAATAATATAACAGATTTTTTAAAAACTATAACTGCTTCGTAAATATGAAGAGACCAACAGGGACCAACACCCAAAATTTATAATTTAATTCGAAATCAGATGTTAATGGGTTAAAGTTTAACGTGAGACCCTGTGAACAATATACCGGTATTTTTTCTCCAAACCTGGACTTCATTTATCGCAAACTGCAGGAATAATAAGTTGAGCAATGAAGTTTGTATAGTGAGTGTTTTTAAGTTTTATGTGACTATTATTGTCTTGTGTCCGCCCCAGTTTCTGTGTAACAAGCATGTCTATATCATCCCTACAGTACACAACAGGTGCTATATATGGAGCAGGAATAACTCTTACCTTTAATAGCAAATGTTCATGCCAGTTTATGTAGTTGTTTGTTTCATCCATGCAGACTTGGGGTCAATTACTTTCAAATGTAATCGATTACATTACAATTTCTTTGCAATTTTCATGATTACATTACATTACGATTACATCAATTTTCAAATGTAATCGATTAAATTACAATTACTTTGTAAATGTAATCGATTACTTTACTGATTACATTTAATGTCATGACAACCAATATATTAGTGTTTTTATGTTATTTTGTCTCATATGCATCTGTCCAATATTTCCTTTTTTTAATGTATTTCTTAATCAGAACAATGAATTACAATTCAGTTTTAATGTGATCATTACATGCAATAAGATACAGTACATTGTAAATTATAAACAGCAATTCTCATTTTCCTTTTTTCATAAAATAAGTTGTGTCTTATTACTATATATGACCAATATTGATTCCATTTTATACTATTAGTAAATATTATAACATACATTTTCACATTTTAATAATTTATATCAAATAATTTCAAACATCCTGTCAAAAGTTTATTGTGGATAATAAACTAGCAGTTAACTTGTGCCACAGATAAAATTTGTAATTAAGGTCTTATTTATGACACCAAATTATGTAGCAATCATCATTACTAAATTTCACACCATTTCCATGAATGTTCTCGATATATAATTCAGAAGATAAAAAAAAACAAAAGTCATTCTGATTCTAAAAATTTGCTTAAAAATATGCATAATTTCTCAGTCTATATATGGCAACTAAATCTCTATAATTAATTTATGTAAATAGGTTTAATAAAATATATTTTAAAATTTTAGTGCTGTTTTAACTGAAATTTTGAAACCCCAAAGAAATTGAAATTGAGATTTTATTTGTTTGGATATCAAGTCTTTGAAGCCATGCTTAATATTATTTGTACTTGTGATAGTTTTGATTGCAATTAAACATAGAAGAATATCTTTTGATCATGTTGTGATTGCCACTTTATTTTCATAGAGTTTTTTTTATGAGTTTTTAACAATTGAATTTCATAACATTTTTTTTTATTTCTATGTCAATAAACTTTATATGTTTTCTAGTAAACCATTCTATATCATTTGTTAAATAAATTCCATGAAAAAAGTTCTTTTGCATAAATCATACATTAAATATCTATTCTAAGGAGATATATGTTTCAGGTAAGACAAGATAAGTCAAAATGATGAAAATTCTAACATGACCTCACTCTTTCCGTTTGTTAAAAAAAAACAGAATTATTTCTTCGTATTATCTCATTAACACATGCGCCGATGAATGTGACTGACATTTCCATTGGCAGCATAAATAAATTGTGACCCGAATAATGCTGATAGAGGGCGCAGTATTATTTGAGTTACATAAATTGTGTGCAACATTTTCCGCAAGCATATGTATAAATTACCGTCTTCCAATCAAAGTGTGTATGCTACCGTATTTGTACTCTTAGACATACCAGAATCGAAATAAATCATGGAAGCCAGAATGTGTTTTGAGTTTTAACATGGATTGGCGGATATTAGTAAATTTTATCCCTCGCTTCTGGCTCGGGATAAAATACTAATATCCACCAATCCATGTTAAAACTCCCAACACATTCTGGTATCCATTATTTATTTCTTAAGTAATATAAATGTAATTGGAAAGTAATCATGATTACAGGGTCAAAATGAATGTAATCGATTACATTACGATTACATGTAATATAAAAATTGACCGATTACAGATTACATCTGATTACATGAAAAAATGTAATCGATTACAACTGATTACAATTATAAATTACGATTACCCCATGTCTGCATCCATGCATATGTTCTATTGAAATGTGCACCTTTTCAGATGTTTTTGAATCCTGATTACATATTTGCTTTAAAATTATCTCTGATTTGGATATTTTACATTCTCTTTAGAAAAATACATCATAATGTATGCTCTATTGATCGTATGACCTAATTGAAAATAATATTTCCTTCTGATCTGTAACCCTGAATTTGTATTGACTTGACATATTCCCAAAGTAAGTTTCATTAAAATTGTTAAACTATATGAAATTAAAATGACCTAGATTTCTATATATGTAGACAATGATACATGATTTACACAACAATAGAGCTTGTTAATCAACAGTATTGATAGATTGATTTTTTAATTTAAAATAATATTTTCTTATATTTTATTTATAGCCCAGCCAACCCACCAAAAAACTTTTTAGGAGATGATATGTTTGTTCCCATGGTAAGATCTTTATATTACAAACATTTTCATTAAAAAAAATTTAATGCGGTAGCACTGTCCGTACGGAAAAAACAACCGCATCCGTTTTTCTCTTATATCGCGTGGTCGGTGAAACGCTTTAAAATGCATCATGCTTAAATGAGATTTAAAGCATCGTTATGACAATGTATAAATAAAAAACGTGTTTCCGTTTGACATTTAGACAAAATGTCAATAGTTTCTGTGCAAATTAGGCACAAATGTTTGCCAGTTTTACCAGGAAACATAATAGGGGGCTTCTCCGAAGCTTGTACCTTATTGGAATTGCTTACGGAGATAAAAAATGGTACGTTGGGACCAGCGGATTGGACGTTTCCATAGAAATTAACCACTTGTGATGTTTCTGCCACCATCGGAAGAAATAAAATTGAAATTTTCAATAAAGTAATGAAAAGATTTATACATTGCCATATTTTTCACAAAAAAAAAAGAAGAAAAAATGCCTCCCTCATCACTTTTTACAGCAGTAAAAGGATAAAAAAAAATGCCGCCCTCCCTCATCAATTTTGACAAAAAGGGCCTGAGAAGCAAGTAATTAACTTTGCATGGCCTTATACATATGCTTCTTTAATTTGTTTCTTATACTTTTAAAACATTTATGTTAGGCTGTAGTTATCTCCCTTAGACCAGTACTTGCTTGATTATCTTTTATATTTTACATGTATATCTCTAATTTAATATCAATTTAGAATGATATCTAGACAAATACATACCTGGTTTCTCAATTGTTAATTACAGTAATTTCAGTATTCAGCCTTTTAACTTGAGTTTAATATAAATATATATACAATATTGGTGTATTGATTGTAAATATAGAATTTATTTGGCGAGGCTTAGAAACGGGGGAAAGACGAGCGTTAGGAAGTGCCGAGCCACATAAATTCTATATTTACTGTCAATACACCAATATTGTATTTATCCTGCGATAAAATTTTCAAAAAAAATGTTATTCAATTTGATAATTAAAAAAGATAACCTCAATAGTAGTTCCGGTAAGGGGCGTGACTTAATAGCGTTATTAGGCTATAATATAAAGTGTTATTATGACAGGAGTGTGACTTAATAGCTTTATTAGGCTAATGTGAAAAAATGTTATTATGAGTGACACTGTCATAATAAAGCAACAGTTTATTTCAACCCATTTATTATGACAAAAAATATCCCAATTGCAGGATAAAAAGGAATTACATTTCATTGTATGTTTTTATACCCCCACTCGTAGAGAGGGGGCTATATTGCAATCACCTTGTCCGTCCATCCGTTCACACTTTCGTAACAGATATCTCAGCTTCTACTGGAAGAAATTATTTTATATTTGATATATGGCTTTGGCATGGTGACTTGTACCGTGTCTCCCCTTTCCAGGTTTACCGCACATCTACTTCCTGTTTACAGTGTGACTTAGAATTTTTCATGTTTGCTGTAATAAAAACTTTCGTAAGATATCTCAGCTTCTACTGGAAGAAATGATTTTATATTTGATATATGGCTTTGGCATGGTGACTTGTACCGTGTCTCCCCTTTCCAGGTTTACCACACATCTACTTCCTGTTTACAGTGCGACTTACAAATGAACGAGTGGGGGTATTCTTAGCACGACGTAGCGTGCAACATCTTGTTTTTTGGTTAATTTATGAACGTGTATTTAATTTCTTTCAAAACCATTTCATCTTTCTATAGGTACATGTATATTTATTAACAGGTAAATTGAATGTTGATTTCACCATCACTTTAAAATGATATGTCCAATATTTGTTGTTTCACAGGTGATTTAGTCAAAATACAAAACAAAAATATTATTATGTCAAAGCATGTTTTATATTATTATTCACAAAAGGACAATTTTTGTCGCTACAAAATTATTTTGTTGTTATTTTTAAAGCATTGATGATCATCCTATATATACTTATCATACCTTTTCTCTAACATATAGGGTTGAGTTGTTATCTTGTACTGATTTGGTTGGCGTTGCAGTCATCAAACTTTCAAGTATGAGTTTCGTACTCATACTTCAAAATCGTCCAATCAAAATACTTTTTTATGTTTATATGTTGGATGCAATGTTCTGATTGGCTGGTTTTCTAGTAGGAGTACAAAAATCGTCCAATCAAAATACTTTTGTTGGATGCAATGTTCTGATTGGCTGGTTTTCTAGTAGGAGTACAAAAATCATACATGACAATTTTTTTATGACTGTGAGGGCTGGATTTTAGATAATTGTTTTTTACTCGTTTCTGGAAACATTTAAATATGTATCATTTTGAAAAACAATATTAAAACATTGTTAATATGTATTTATCAATTTACAAGCCTTCTTGGAATATGTCTGATATTATGGCTGGAGAAGTAAGTATAGCTGATAGTAGTTATAACAGATATGTTTTTTTTCTTACCAAATATTGCAATATTGTAATTTCTACAAAAAATTACTACTTTTGCAATATTGTTTCAAAACTGCACAATATTTCCTTTTAAGGATATGAATATTTAAGTGAATAGACTCGTAAATTTTCCCAATCTGATGTCAAAAAAATCATATTTCTCACTTGCTACCATTTACTGATATGTCTTTGCGTGGGAGATCTGAAAAATTCTGGTTATTACCGATTTCATCCAATTGGATTGCTTGTAGAAAAAAAAGCAGTTGAATTTTGAATTATAGCATTTTTATTGTCTCCAAAGAACCATTTACATTGGACGGTAAAGGTCATGATGTAGAGTCAATCGCCTATGACCCATAATGGGGTTTCTTCATATCTTGTATGATGCAGCATATCAGTAAGGGAATCAAGCTGAAATTTTCCTCCCTAGTTTTTAGCTCACCTGACCCGAAGGGTCATGTGATCTATTGCCATCACTTGGCGTCCGTCGTCGTCGTCGTACGTCGTAAACTTTTAAAAAAAAATTCTCCTCTGAAACTACCAGACCAATTGGAACCAAACTTTGTCTGAATCATCACTAGGGTGTCTAGTCTCAAAATTGTGTCTGGTGAAGCAGTGCACCAATCAAGATGACCGCTGTTACTAAAAATAGAACATAGGGTAAAATTGCACGTTTTTGGTAATAACTCAAAAACCGTTAATAATATCAGAAATCTGACATAGGGTAAAAATGATCAGCACGACAAGATCTAACTACCCTGAAATTTTTAAGAAAATCTGATTACCCATCTTGGAGTTATTGCCCTTTTTTCATCAAATTTTCAAAATTTTAATACTTTTTGCTCTTTATTTCAAAAACTATAAGAGATAGATGATAAGTTGAAACTGCAAACATGTTCAGCATGTCAAGATCTACCGACCCTGCAATTGTGCAGAAAATCTAAATACCCATCTTGGAGTTATTGCCCTTTTTTCATCAAATTTTCAAAATGTTAATACTTTTCGTTTTTTATTTCAAAAACTATAAGAGATAGATGATAAGTTGAAACTGCAAACATGTGCAGCATATCAAGATCTACCTAACCTGCAATTTTGAAGTGAATCCCAATACCCATTTTGGAGTTATTGCCCCTTTTTCATCAAATTTTCAAAATTTTAATACTTTTCGTTTTTTATAAATTTCAAAAACTATAAGAGATAGATGATAAGTTTGAATTGCAAACATGTTCAGCATGTCAAGATCTACTAAAAAGTTCCACAGTTGAAAATGTCCAACAACTATGTGAAGAGTTATTCCTCTTGAAATGCATTTTTTTTTACTTTCACTGCTTTTGGTTACTCAAATAATCAAAGGGAAGCAACTCTATTACAAAATGTGAAGTAGCAAAAGCTAAATTTTGAGACTCTTTGATATTTATGTTTTTTATAGCAATGTTGATAACACACATTAAAGGGGGAACCCCTGCCCAAATTATTTCAGAGACGTGGTCTGCAAAGTTTTATTGACTGATGTTGTTATTATACCCAGGTGAGCTAGCTATACAGGCTCCTGGGAGCCTCTAGTTTAAATGTTTTAACAGTAGACTAAGACATGATAACAAATTTATATTTCTTTCAGATAACTAATAGTTATATAAGGAGAGTAAGTTTTATTTGTTTATGTTAATTTTAAAACTTAAAACTTCCTTTTTAGACTCCCCATGCTGATAGATTACATGACCATTTACACAACCCGTCCAAGATGTCTCGACTTCTAGTCACTGATAATCTGCCACGAGTCATGGCAGAGAAAAATCAGCGAACGTATGCCTCGTGGCTGCAGTGGTGGAAAAGTACTGTTACTAGTGATGATTACATGAAATATCTCTCCACAATGGTACAGTTCTGTGTGGTGTTGTAATACTAACATGTAGTGGCTTTTTAACCGTATCTCACTGTAGCTAGTATGCATCACTAAAAACTATATAAACCGTCTTTGAATAAAATTACCAATCAACCATACATATCTCTCAGAGAGGAGAGTCCTTCCTTCAGTTTATCTTTTGCATGTTTGATTTTTTGATGTTAATTTGAATAATACTTAATAATGTTACTTTTAATTACAGAAAAAAATGTTTTTGACTTTTTCAATTATCAACTACATGTACATGTATATACATGTTATATATTTCTTTTCAAAGTTTGATTCACCTTCTTTCATTTCCTAACCTAACATTAGATAACAGCAATAAAAGCACTGATCCTTTACTTTAATTTGTGTCTAAGTTGGATAGTCTCTCATGTTCATTAACATCCATATTCTGTCTTATTAATCATAGTAATAAACTATGTACTTTTTTTTTATTTGAAAACTCTGCATTTGAAATACAATATTTTGTCAATTAAACAAACAAAACTAAATTTTTTTTTATAAACTTTTGATATCTATTGTTTATCTGTCTTCCTAGTGATAAATTCTAAATAAAAAGAAGTGACTCTTAAAATTACTCTTAATTCCATTTTAATATGTTTGCTTCGAGTCATATACATTCAGTTAAAGTTCTAGTAATTTTATGTTCATAACATAACAATATGTTTGGCATATTAACAGATTTCCACACACTTCATAACAACATGATCACAGCTTTTTCCTTTAGTAATCTGTTTAGTATGCAAATATTCCATAGTGCTTATATAGATACTAGGAATGGTGAATTTCACATTCCTATTAATGGAGAATTTATGCCATACAACTCATTTGCCATACAAATCATGCCTAGTGAGATTTTGGTATCAATTGACATTTGTCCTCTGTCATCTGTCGTCGTTAACTTTTTAACTTTTTAATTTTCTCCTACAAAATTGTTTAATCAAGTGGAACCAAACTAGGCAGGGATGACCCTTGGGAAAATAAGAGAAGATTTGTTCAAATGAAGCTGATCCTTTAAAAAAAAAAGTTGGGGTGGAGGTTAGTAGTTTCCTTCCTATCTCATCTTTGAGTTGTTAATGGAATATCAATGAATATTCACCACTCACTTTTGAATTAATTATGTAATATTGCCTCATCTTTTATGCACTAGGGAAATTAACCCATTTTTAACATTATTGTTATATTTGTAGTTGTTATTTTATTTACAGATTTATCTATATACATGTAATGTTATTGTATCTGTTTATTTATTTTCAGATTAATGTAGGTATCATATAATATCTTTGTACGTTTGTGTATTGAAAAATATATGTGTTTTCTTTTTCTCTTTTGTGCTGTTTTAAACCTTCTTATTACTGATGTAAAAATATAAATCATTGAATATCTGTTTCAATGAGGCCATAATTAATAAATTGTTTGTTTGCCCAAACACAATTAAAAGGTGCCTACTCAAATTATTATTTTTCTTCTAAAACATTAATAGTAATAAGGTATCTTATTTCAATTTTTTGGTCGTGATTGTATGGTAGTTGAATATTCAACTACTTGTGCAGTCAGTGCCACTAACGTTGTGAGTTTGAACACCGTTCATGGCGAGGTGTACTCTATGCAACAGTAAGTGATAAAGTTTGTCAGTGTCTTGCGACAGGTCGGTGGTTTGCTCCGGGTACTCCCGTTTCCTCCACCAATAAAACTGACCGCCATGATATAACTGAAATATTGTTGATAGTGGCATTAAACACCATAGACCAAACCAAACCAATCAAATTTTTGCACATAAAAAATAAATAATTTCCCTGCATGCCCACGTCCAACACTCATGGGTTAGCTTTGGGCAAACTAACAATTTGTTAAAGGTTGTCTTGAAAATAGGGCATCATTAAGTCTGGCCCTTTTAGGTTTGAATGAAAGTAAGATTTGTATTGACTATTTCTAAATTTGCAGTAAAAAGATATATTAAAATGATGTAAAAATCCACATTTCTCTGGCATTTTTTTTTTCTTACATCTAATCTATAACCCATTTACCCTTATATTCTGATAATTATTTTATTTTATTTGGACAAAACAAAAATACAGTAAATTATAACTGATTTTTTAAATTTATTTTTTAAGTTTGGGAACAAATTTTGTGAATGATTTTACTTCCTTACAAAGTGTTCTTGCGCAGAACATGTCTGATCACATGAGTGTCTTCAGGAATGTTAGTGTTAATGGTGGTTAGTGCCACTTTCAACAATATATCAGCTCTATCTTGGATTTCTAGAGAAGGTACACATTATACATAGAGGTCTAAAAGTTTTGAAGTTAATTACAGACAAAACAAGGACAAGGTCTGTAAAAAAGTCTTCTCCTTTTGCTGCTTCAGAGTTTTGCTTCTTGAGAATCACAAACATTTTACCAAGTTACTGCTCTGCACTCGTCTAGAATACTTTTTTTTTTGTCTTTCAGTTTCAACATGGTTGAAATATTCTTTCTAGAGCATTATTTAGCTTTGACCTGCATTTGCCCTTAAGATATATACATGTGTACACAATTTTGTTCAACAAATAATATTTTGATGTACATATCTCATTTGAGCAGAATTGCCCAAAGAGTATTTATGTTACTGCAGTAGTACGTACTATTACCCTAAATCAAGTGGTGTAAGATGGCAATGTCAGAATATTTAGAGATATTACCAAAGTAGAATTTCAAGTGCTAAAAGAAAGCTTAAGGTTAAAAGTGGGGGGGGGGGGGCATTAAGGCCTGACCCTTTTTTTATGGTTGGTCTCATGTGTTATCACCAAACTATGGGGTCACTGATTATATTTATAAACAATTTTATATTTACCGATAATTTATTGGGGGGTTCCCTTCAGTATTATGTGTCAAGTTTATTGGGGGGTTCCCTTTAGTATTATGTGTCAAATAGCTATAGGGCATCTTCAGCTTAGCCAAGGGTTACAATCCGCTCTACTCATCTTCACCCTTGGCATCGTTAGACAGATTTTTGTTATTCCCGCACACTGCCACCTGCTGGATTTTGACAGTTACGCCCCTTGTAATGATGTCATTTTCAGCCAATCGACGCGAAGCTTTCATTTCCTTTCGTTTGAATGCCCTGAAAATTGACTCAAGATTATAATATGGCTGATTTTCAAGCGAAGACGTGTCCCCAAAAATTGTTCTTCAGTGTTTTTTTGGTAGTAACATGTGGCAAATCCTGCAAATCTCATCCATTTTTATTTTGTTGACATTTTTCGTATAGAACATGTGCTTTTTGTAAAGCGTGTTCTGATTGGTTGCTGCTACCACTAGCTGCATTACATATAAACCGTCACCGTGTGACCTCAAAAATCCGTCTAACGATGCCAAGGGTGAAGGTGAGTAGAGCGGATCGTAACCCTTGGCTAACGAAGATGGCTATAGGGTGATTTTGTTTTATTCACAAAATTTTTTAGATCTCTTTCTTTTTATTAAAAAAGGGAATTTGACATACATTTATAAACTACTTCTTTCTTTTGTTATATATCAGATAGATATGAGAGTGACTTTAATATTTATTTTATTTTAGGGCAAGGGATTTCTAATCGCTTATAATGCATTGTATCAGTTTTCAGCTGTCCTTTTGACTGATATATTATTCATGTATATATTATATATAAACCTGCCACTATTTACCAATGGTGTTAAAGAAAATAATTGTCATATGCAAACTAAAATAAAATACAAAAATATGTGTCCTAATGCAGTATATATTAAATCCAATGGCACACTTTAAAGGTAAATTTGGAAAAATACCATAGCTTTATAAAGGAAAAATTGCAAATAAAAATTGTGTTTCATTCATTGAAAATGTTATTCTCATTTTCATACAGTAGACATATTTTGTGTAGGAAATTTTTATTTTTTAAATTTAATTACAGATTGAGAATAATTTCAAAGTGGTAAATCTGACATAACATATGTTTTACTTGTTATATTTATCAGGAATCTGACTACATGGGCGTGGCCTTTGTTTTATTTGTATGTTTTTATTTGTATGTTACAGGAATCTGACTACATGGGTGTGGCCTTCCATTTCTACGATTCTGACGAGGAGGATGATGATGGAGACGAGATGCCTGTCCATTCCCAATATGTGTCTACGTTAGGACAGTCACAGAACCTAACACAGCAACAAAAACAATTCATAGCCAGGACAGCACATTCTGCCAAACAGGCTGAAAATAGGTAATACATGTAGTTATAATTGGATGTAAGGATGAAGGCTTTATTTGTCCCCCGACGCTTCGTCGAAGGGGACTATAGAAATGGGTGTCATCCGTCCGTCCGTGTGCTTTTTGGTTTCCAGATGATAACTTGTAAATGAAAAGTCAGATTGAAGCTAGGTTTGGTATGTAAGTGTATCTTATGAATATCTAGGTCAAGTTCGATAATGACAATTTTTCGAC
>MJUT01042061.1:225200-259772 GCA_002080005.1 Gigantidas platifrons | reverse complement strand
ACAAATCTAACCAGAGTTACTCCCCTTTTTTTACTTCAAAATGGTCCTTGGATGGTCCCCTTTCAGAATTATGAGTGATACAGGCTCACCTGACCCTCTAGTTTACAGTAGTTTCAAAATTTAATCTTACGATATAACCTTGGCGTCGGGGGACCAGTGGCCAACGGCTTTTTATTGTATATATTTTTTTTTCATTATCATATTTCATTTGTGTATAGATTTTCAATTATGTCTTCTAGATTTGAAATTTTTTTTTAAATCTAATATTTTGATTAATTTTGAACATATCATAATTTTGAATGAGGTATATGCATTTTTATTTATTGACCTTTAGCAATTAGTAGTTGGAGATGTGTGATTTTAAATTCATGTATTACAGTATAAATTTTCAGGTTAGTTTTTTTTTTTCTCGTTTTAATTTTTTTTATAAATTTATAAAAGAAAAAAAAATGGAAATTTATAGATTTTTTTATTTTGCTTGACTGAATATTCCAGGAGAAGGCAAAGAGTTGAAGCGTAAGTAAATAGCATCCCTTTTGGGTTTTTTTTTTTGTTCTACTTGATGTTGCCTGTTGCACTAGCTGCTATATGCTCCATCCTAGTCAATGACTAGTGCTGACAAATAAATTAAGTAGCTATACCATATTGCTGATGACAGAACTTGTAGGATTAACAAATGTAGATAGATACCCCCTTCTATAATATATATATTCCAGTATTTATACAGAAATCAACAGAATATTTACAGAAATACATGTATTTGTAACCATCTAATGTATACAAAAGTTTTTACAGCAATTTAATATTTACAGAAATATTTGTAGCCATTTAATATTTACAGAAATTTTTACAACCATTTAAAATGTACACAATTTTTTACAATATCTATGTATTTTTAATAAAGACCTACAGTTTATATACTCTGTACTGTTAAAATTAAATGTTTGTGCGATCATTTTTTTTATATTTTCTCTTTATCTAACGATCGTCAAACATCTAAAATGTATCAGCATCCTGTATTGAATCAAGTCATGTCACCTTTTATTTATTTCATTAGGTAAATCTCTACTCATTCTTAGAACTCTTGATCTGTTCAGTACCTAATGATTTTGTAGCCTCGTCATTGATTGGTCAATTTAATGTGACTTCTGACATGACCCAATAATACAGGATGTTGTTAAATGGTAGTAAAACGCTAGGTAAATTTTTTTACAAAAGACCATACTATCATCTATTTTTGTTATTTTGTTAGATTGAGTAGTATACAATTAAAAAAAATTGTTAAATCATTTGAAAGATTCAGACTAAGATTGTTTGTTCTTTTTTGTTTTTGTTTATATATTTGCAAAACTCTTTATAGATCTATATGCTATATTATTTTGTTGTGGGTTTTGGAAAGTTGTAATCTACTTTTTAAGTTTACCTTGAACTTTTTCTAATTTTAATTTTAATCTTTGCCTTTGAAACTGGGTTTTAGGGTGCTTTCTTTTGGCAGTTATAACTGATAGCCTCCTATTCAATCCAAGGTGGCCTCCAATAATGGATATATTGTTTTCAACATTTCAAATAGCAGTGTGCTAATTTCTGAGTCATTTTCTCTTTGTTGTGTTTGGGATGGCATAAACAAAATTGAAATTGGAATTGAAGTTTAATATACATGTGTAGAAGGATTAATTTTTAGCTCAAATTAGATTGGATTAAGTTGTATTTTGATTCCTTAAAAGATACATAACATGCTATTATTAGATTAGAGTTTAGCCTGCTAACTTGTATTACTCTGCAAAATATTCTGAAAGAACGTAGAAATACCATGTAAATGTATTATGTTTGAGAAAATAAATGGTGTATATAAGAAAGATTGAAATATAGACTAAATGGCAAGATTGCTGCAAAAAACACAAATTTAGTAGAAGTGGTAAAAAAAAGTATTTACCAGTAGTTTTTCAAATGAGCTTTTCTCATTTAAACGTGTCTGATGTATGTCTGTCTGTATGTTGTAAACATTTCACATTTCAACTTCGTCTTTAGAAGCACTGCATGTACAGTTAGCAAACGTGACACAAATGTCCTCTAGAGGTCCTGTGAAGAAGGGTTGTGTTTTTACAGACAGATTTGAGATTCAAGATGGCCATCTGACCTCTTTTTTTTTCCTCAAGAAATTACCAAAATTTCTCCAGAACTACTGCATGTGAAGTCACCATACTTGTCAGAAATGTTCGTTTAAAGAACCTGAACTGAAGAAATGTGTTTTAGAGTGATTTGAAATCCAAGATGGCCGACTTGCCCTCTGACTGACGAGCTTCCTAAAATGAATAAAAGGTTACCTGACCTAATCTAATCCTGAATGTCATTAGAGAATTGTGGATAAAAAAGATTTGAAAGCATATGATATTAATTACCGAGGAGTATATTGCATTTTAGTCACTCTCAAAAAACAACATTTACCATTCTTTATTTATGGCAGAGAGACGTTTTGATGATTCTTGTATTTGCTACATGTATGTTTAAATGGATATTTTGTCAGACAGAGTTACTTTTTTACATCTCAGCTTTTAAAATTCCATCCACAGTAAACAGATGATGAAATTTTTAATGAAAGTTCAAATATATCCCTTCATATGTTGGTATAAGACACAGGTATCCCTATTCATATTATTGCTCTAATTGCTATGGAAAAAAACCCTCGTTTATTTAACATTGAATATATCTGTGAGAATCTATTGACAGTGTTTTAGTTTTGTTGAAATAACTGGTATTCAGGTAAAAAGTAATTATTGTGCCCACACTCATTTTTGGCATCCTTATTCTAGCATTACATACTGCAATCTGATCGTATTATACTCTCAGGGTAGACCCCTTTATTAGATAGGAAATCAGCCAGAAGTGTCAATTGGCACCCATACTTAGGTACAGTATTAACAATTAATAGTTCAATGCTCTACTTATGACTTCGCAGAAGTATTGAAGTACACAAAATGTATTGTCTGCCATTAAATTTGATTTTTTTTTAAAGATTTTTAAATTGGTTTTTCCACGTATATCTAGTTATGGCTAAACTTTTATAATAGGTTATATGTAGAATTTAATAAATAATTGATTAATTTTAGCTTGATAATTAAGCCAAGACCATTATTAATATATATATATTTTTTGTATATTGATAATTATATTAATAGATTTGTGTGTTGAATTTAGATTACAATGATAACACAATTGCGTTATAAATTGACAGTTCTATTTTGTTTGTCGTTGCATGCCGTTAGATTTGCATGTGTTTGAATAAAACAAAATGTTGTGATCGTAACAGCATGAATATGAAATGTTTTAAAACATCTATATTGGATATTTTAATTGTTACATAAAATGAAATATTAATGAATCTGTCATTTTTACTTCTAACATGCTTTTCTAATAATTAAACAATCCTAGTGTAAAATACAATAGCTGTATTAGTATATTATATACTTTTAGAAACCGAAAATATGTCTGTCTGTTGACAATTCTTTTCTATCATATATCAAAATAAATTCATTTAATTAAGTTACCGTCTTAAGGATCTAAAGGGTCAAGTTTAACTAATTATATGGAAGAACAGCAAAGGGAATAACAAACCTTTTACACATTCCCAATTCGATTCTAAAAATTATACATTTTTTTTTCATTTTTTTGTAAGAGTTCTTTCCCTTACCTTGGTCAAAATAATGCCCAGTCCTTGCAAAAACAATTTAAAGGAGAAAGAATCTGAGTATAATCTTCTTAGGAATTAGTATAAATATTTGAACTTTGTAAAAAAAAAAAATTATATAGCAAATAGGAAATTCACATGTTGTTACAAAATAAAAAGTTTGTACACAATATAGGGGAATTTTTTTTTAATTTTCATTGAACTTTGTATGAAAGCCTGTATTAAAGGGAAATAATTCCTAAAAGATTAAAGGGAAATAACTCCTAAAATAATGTGAAAAAACATAATTTTAGAATCAGGTCGGACATGTGTAAATGGTCTATTGTTTATGTAATAATTGACAATTATTCTGAAAAAAAAAATGTTTCATATCAAGTCATTTAAAACCACCATGATCAACAAAATTCAAAGATGTGTATAAAAATATCTCAAACTGTGTAGATGCATATAGTGAAAATGTGCAATGCCTAAATTAATTATACAGTATACAAGGCTCGGTACATGGTATGAGTAACAGCCTTTGTTTACTCCTTTCTACTCACTCTAAGATGCTCTTGTTATGTTCTGTCCAAAGTATACTTTTATGTCGTTCATTTTTATTTGATGACAATAATCCTTTCATCTTCTAAAAAAATTGGGAGCTGTGGAAAATAACAAAATTAAAGCTGAGATTTATTTTAACCGTTTTGTGGGGAAATGGTTCTGAATAATTTAAAAGAAGTTGATTCATTTGTGAGTTTTGTTTATAAAATTTTCTTGTTGCCTTATTTTAGTGAAAGACAGAAAAAATTACAGGAACTTAAGAAAGAAAAGACGAAATTTGAAGAAGGAATGTGGAATGTAAATACAGTTATTATGGGTGGATTAGGGAGAGATCCTCATGTAGAAGGTACCTAAACACATACAATTTTATTTGTATTTTAGAGTTATTTGGTTTTTTTTAATTGATGTATTTAGTACTCCGTAGAGACATTTCATTAAAAATTACAGATAATTGGTATATTTATTGTTTTATCAATAAATGTTACTCATTAATATTTATTTGCTTTTAATGGTAAAAATGCTATTATTGATTCAGTTTGTAAATTTAAACCTTTTAAACACTTTTTCTTTGAAAATATTTCATGATTGGTATTGAAGGACCAGTATATAATTAAGTGATTTTATGACACTTTTATGCTGACTCACTGGCCAATATATATTGAAAAATACTCCATACCAAAAACTGATTCTACAGATTACCATTGATCAAAATCTGTGAATTTAGCTGAAATTTTTTTGCCAATTTTTATAGTTTTTTTTTTCATCACAAATGTTCCACCGAAACTAGTGGTTTTTGAAATACCATAAAATTATTTCCTGTTGAATTAACAGAAAGTATACACTTTCCATGAATTCTAAAGAGGTATCAGTTTATACATATTTATATTAATGTTTTTTTTAGCTCACCTGACCCAAATGAGCTATTGCCATCACTTTTCGTCCGTCGTCTGTCAGTCGTCAGTCGTCCGTCCGTCAACATTTCACATTTTAATCTTCTCCTCAGAAACTACAGAGCCAATTGCAACCAAACATTGGTGGAATGGTCCTTGGATGGCCCCCTTCTATGTCCGGTGATCCCGACTTCAAACCAGGATGGCCACCAAGCTAAAAATAGAAAAAAGGGGGATGAAAGTTCAATTGTCTATTGCTGCTTTAGTATAAGTCAAAATGAGCTCAAATTTTAACTGCAGCTACATGGCAATGAGTAGTTTAACATATATTACCGGTTTTTCTGTGAAATTTTTCATTCAGCCGATTTATACAGATTATGCAAATTAGGCATATTTTGTACTTTTCGCCCTTTATTTCAAAAACTATAAGAGATAGATGTTATGTTCAAACTGTATACATGTTCAGCATGTCAAGATCTACCTACCCTGCAATTTTGAAGTACATGTATATCTGATTACCCATCTTGGGGTTATTGCCTTTTTTTCATCAAATTTTTAAAATTTTAATACTTTTCATCTTATATTTCAAAAGCTATTAGAGATAAAGGTTTTTTTTAAATTAAAAAAATATGCAGCATGTCAAGATCTACCTACCCTGCAATTTTTAATACTTTTCGTCCTTTATTTCAAAAACTGTAAGCGATAGATGTTAAGTTTAAGCTGCAAACATGTTCAGCATGTCAAGATCTACATACCCTGCAATTTTGAAGTAAATCTGATTACCCATCTTGGAGATATTGCCCTTTTTTCATCAATTTTTTTTAAATTTTAATACTTTTCATCTTATATTTCAAAAACTATAAGCAAACATGTTCAGTATGTTAAGATCTATCTACCCTGCAATTTTGAAGTAAATCTGATTACCCATCTTGGAGTTATTGCCCTTTTTTCATCAAATTTTTTAAATTTTAATACTTTTCGTCTTATATTTCAAAAACTATAAGAGATAAAGGTTAAGTTTAAATTACAAAAATGTGCAGCATGTCAAGATCTACATACCCTGCAATTTTGAAGTAAATCCCATTACCCAATTTTGGAGTTGTTACCCTTTTTTCATCAAATTTTCAAAATTTTAATACTTTTCATCCTTTATTTCAAAAACTATAAGAGATAAATGTTAAGTTTAAACTGCAAAAATGTTCAGCATGTCAAGATCTACAAAAAAAAGTCCCACAGTTGAAAATGTCCGACAACTGTGTAAAGAGTTATTCCTCTTGAAATGCATTTTTTTGTTGACTTTCACTGCTTTTGGTTACTCAAAAAATCAAAGGGAAGCAACTCTATTACAAAATGTGAAGTAGCAAAAGCTAAATTTTGAGAAATATTGACATTTATGTTTTTTACAGTAATGTTGATAGCATACATTAAAGGGGAACCCCTGTCCAAATTTGTTTGGAGATGGGGTCTGCAATGACGAGGGCTACATTTCTTATTTTTTATCAAGTTTTATTGACTGATGTTGTTATACCAGTGTTCTACCTAGAACGTTGTCTAAGGGCGGAACACCCGTCTTAAAATAGTAGCACCCTGCTGCCCAAATCTTGCAATTATAAAGTGCCCTTGCCTTTTTCTGAAACACCCAGCCCTAATTATTATCTTGTGCCTTTTCAAGAGATCATAAACACCGAATTGTACATCACCATTTTGTTTTTCTCTTCAATTTGTTTGCGCCGATTTCAGCGCCACCTATGAATAAATTTGCATAAAGAGTGTTTACCTTGTCAACGGATGCTCAGCTGTTCTAATCGATCAGTTTTTACGCAATTCGTGATTTGTTATTTACCCTGAGTTGTTCTTAAAATAAAAATATAAAAATCACTAATGCCAAAATGCCGTCCAGAGAAAGGCGTCTGAATGAGGAGATAAAAAAAATGCCAAAGAAAATAAAAGTTTAAAATCATTCTTTACTGTGAAAACGTAAGTTATTTAACAAACTGCTAAAAAGTGTAATATGGATCTATAGAAAACTTTTACAATTAAATTATGAAGAATTTCGAAATTTGATTACTTTTTTTTAATCATAATTTTATAAAATTTGAAAAAAGCAATAAAGTATGCTTTAAATCAATATTTTGGAGTTTTAGATAAAAATATACATATATAACTAATTTACAATGTAATGTCAGATGTAGCAAATGAATTAAAAGAATATCACATACAGGTGCCCTTTTTTATTATGACGCTTACGCGTTATAGTGCCTTTTTTTGATTTAGCACCCTGCCCTTTTCAAATCCTGGGTAGAACACTCCTGGGAGCCTCTAGTTTATGATCCTCAACAAATTAAATATCAAAGATTTTTGTTTAAAGTGAAAATATAGTTACGAATAACAAAGGACACACACTAATTTTTATTTTTAAGTTGTATACATATGACTTCACTTTTAATTTTCTATCATAATCTCTTACTGTGATCAGCAATCTGACTGTCATTTACTACTGACAAAAATATAGTTGGGGTGGGGTTATGGTGTTTAATGCCACTTTCAACAATATTTCAATTATATTGTAGCAGTCAGTATTATTGGAGGAGGAAACCGGCGGGGTACACAGAGAAAACCATCAAACTGCTGCAAGTCACTGACAAACAATATCACATAATGTTATATCGAGTACACCTCACCTGAGTGGGATTCGAACGTTAGTAGTGATAACCACTGATTGCATAGGTAATTGTAAATCCAACTACCATACAATCACGAACACGACGGTCCCCTGACAAAATGAAATGAATTAGTCAACCGCATGATATATGGAATAAGGGCAGTTATGAAAGGATGAGACAGATATTATGGCTAGTATATCAAAGAGACTGTGAAAAGGATGAGCTGTGATACTAGTGATAATGTATTTTGAGAAAATCAAAGCTTTCGTTATGTTTTCATCGATAACCTCACAATGCACTTGATGGCACACTGATCGATAGTTTTCAGTATCTGAATCAGATTTCGTTGGTACTAACAATATAATATCATTCAGTTAGATCAAAGGAAAAATATCAAAATTACCGATAAAAGTAGAACTGCATCGGTGGTGTAACGGTTAGCGTACTTGCCTCGAGTGTGATAGATCGTTTGTGCCAGCCCGATCGGGTCATACCAAAGACTGTAAAATTAGTATTTGTTGCTTCTCCGCTAAGACTAGTTGGCTCGGAATCCGGATAATGTGTCTGAGTGGAGCGACATGCCTATCCTCGGCCTGTTGTTTCAGAGAGATAGCACTATAAAAATCTAACTAAGCATGTTGGTCTAGTACAAAGTGGACCTCATCTTCATCTCATTGAAAATTAACTTTTTCTCGCCATGAGATAGCTGAAAAATTGCTGAGCTGGCATTAAACAACAATCACTCCGATAAAAGTAGATTATCTGCTATAGCAAAAAAATCTCTTTTATTTTTCTCCAGAAGAAGAAGAGTCATCAGAAAAAGACCAAAAATCTGCTGAAACAAACAGATCTGCTAAAACTTTACAAGAACGAGCTGCAGCTAGACATTCAGCTAGACTTCAAGTTGAAAAATCAACAAGGTAATTACTTAATTTTACAGAAGGTTTAAATTAGATACATTTTGATCTCCATGTATATCCACGTACTGTAGTTTTAGTGAGCTAACACTATAAAAATTCAGCTTAGAGTGTTTGTCTAGTAGTACAAAGTCGGAACTTATCATCATCTCATTGAAAATTAACTTATTCTAACCATGATATAGCTGAAAAATTGCTGAGTTGGCATTAAACAACAATTGCTTGCTCGTTTCAGTAATTTGATACCCCATGGTATCTACTGACAGATAAATCCTTGTATTCATAAATCATTTTAAAATGTTTTGATTAGTTCCAACACAATGTTTTACAGCCACTCAGATCTATTTAAAAAAATATATGGATTTCTGTGCAAATTAAAATGGTAAGAGGAGAAAATCAGGTTGAAATTACTCATTGATTATCGACGATGAATGTTATTTCAACTTGTCAGATTGTATTTTTCATAATCTGTGCAATACGGCTATCCTGAATAGGAACATGTGAGCCGTGTTATGTTGTTATGGAAACTACTAATACAGATCAGTCACTGAACAAACCCTGAAATGAAGGTTTTTATATGAATTGACCCACATGTTATAAATAGAGAGTATCAGAGTGTGATCAGCCATAGGTTACCATAGGTTACCATAGGTTACCAAAGATTGATGGTTCTTCAGGAGTGTGGTTTATTGCTAGTCAGTAGTTTGAGATTTTGCTGAAGGTTTTTTAAATGGTTGACTTGACTGGATGGTAGCCCTTTATTTTATATGATACACAAGTATACGATTAGTAGGCTTATTTTTATTTTGTGGCTCATGGAACCCATCTTGAAGTAATTATTATGGCTACATCTTCTAAAACTATATTATTTAAATTGTAGAGATATAGTACATTCGAGAGCCTCTAAGGTCACTTCCATGACTGGTACTGCTAGTAAAATGGACACAGATAGATCGGGAGAGGTAAGGGAGATAACTGTGTCTAGCTCAATGAATGAATCAAGACTTGTATGCAAATACAGGACTTTCTTCACAGTATTCAGACAATAGTCCCAGTACAGAGCAACCACAAACACACCGATAAAGTAATTGATCACATATTTTATTGAAATAACGCCGAATTTGCATGTGTAATAAAAGCATAATTTGTGGCGTGTTATTTGCCTCCGGGGCAATAACATGTTATTTGCCCTGGCAAAATATGTGATAAATAGATTAATACATAGCCTTTTTCATATTGCCCTTGTTATCAGCCCTCGACTGATATCGTCCCTCGGTGCCGATATCAAGGTCTCTTGCTGATAACAAGGGCAATATGAAAAAGGCCATGTATTAATCTATAGGTATTATGATCAGGGCTGATGTATCCTATAGGTTAGTATAGGTTGCAGCCAAGGGCTTAAGATTGAGATGCCCTGCTAAAAGATTTTCAAATATATATTTTTTTTAAATAAGTAGTTTATCTAAAGAATTTGCAATAAGTTTATTTCAAGCTATGTGAAAGTCGCTAAAATATATCACGAGTAAAAAATATTAAAAAAGGTGTGGGTGAGTTTCAGGGTGGCTCTGTCTGAGGGAGGCCCCATAATTTCATAAGTCTAGGGGCCCCAAAAGGTCATATTCTGGCCCTGGCCTGTATGTTTACTAGTAATTATACCTCAATTAGTAAACCAATGTTGTTGCCTGTTATTTGTTAAAAATGATGAAAAATTATACTTTTCCATAAGATAACATGAATTTATTTTAATTGATCATTCCAATATTGTTTTATGCAAGTTGTTCAAGTAAGGATTTTTTTAAACAGCTCTTTTGACATTTGTATTTTCTTTAATTATACCCCCGCTCCACCGGAGGGGGGTATACTATTTTACCTCTATACGTCCTTCCGTTTGTCCTTCCGCTTCCGTTCGTCCAAGATATTTTTTGTCGCATTTTTCTCAGCAACTAGTGATGGCAGAAATCTGATATTTGGTCACAAGCTTCATATAGGTATGCCATATTGTGGGAAGCGTTTTTTTGTTTTGTTAATGTAACCTGCATAAACCGAACACCTGTCTAATCTGACCACACAAAAGCTTGTCCCTAGAAGGCTCTGTTTAGACTGGTTTCACTCTACATGTCATTATATATATTTATAGACTACAGATGAGATTGGTCCACAGGAGAGATTAGAGAAAGTTTGGAATGCCTTGGAAATGCCAGATAACTCAAGATTAGACATGGCTATTAAATACAGCTCTAATGAATATTATGTTAAAATGTTTGATGTGAGTAGTATACATATTATATTTATTTAGAAGGTTGATATACAATATCCGTACATTGTCGTAAAATGTAAAATTTATTTACACATGCTTTAGAAACAGGTTTCGCAGCGAGTGCAAATTAATTTTATATTTAACAACGATGTATGTATATTGTGTTTATCCTGCAATATCAAAAGGTCCAATACAACCGCCAAATTGTCTGAAAATAGCTTAAACAAGTGTTGTTGTAAGCGTTTTCAACGGCGTCATCTTTGACGACAGCGTTTATACTGTTACCATTTCTTTCTGTTGCTCAACAGGATTCCGGTACCAGAAAAGCTATATTTTGGTCAGTGACCGTATACAACAAAAATTTATCCAGTCAATGCAGTTTGACTACTCAAATAGAATGAGTACAGGATAAAGTATGGTATGTCATTACTGTATCATATATACGTGTACATGCCTCTTGTTTGAATTAATGCCAAGCATATTTTATTTGTATTTGATCATTTTTATCAATACACAACATATGTTGTGTATTTTGTTTGTGATACACATAATTTATATCACGGTGTATATTCATTCATTTGCTGTTTTATCGAAAACCTGCGGTTAAGTTCTGCATGTAATATATGAATACATTAATAAGAAATTAACCAATCGGAGAGCTTAACATTTGTAATACAATAAAAAAGTGTGAAATGTGGTATTAAGATTTAACCAGGTGTGTTTTTATTGACTCATTGTGAGTTCATCTGGACATGACCTCTAATACGGTTCTGTCAGACATTAGAGGCCCGGGATCGTGGCATATTATAAGAAAAATTTGAAGATACCAAAAGGGTAATCGGAAACCGTAAATTGAAGAAGAACAGACAATACAATGGCCAAAATAAAAAGGATTAAACAATGATCTACAAAACATTGCACAGTATTATAAAGATTAAGCAACACGAGCACCTTGGGGTGACCTCAGGTGCTTTGGAAGGGTAAGCAGTTTCTGCTCCACATGTGGCACTCGATTTTAATGAGAATGAAATCTATAACAGCCTATTTGGCTTCAGTTGATGATTGTTAATTAATCTGAATTTTCTTTTCTTCAAATCAACCCCCCAAAAAAAATTTTCATGCCAACAAGACTTTATTGTTGCAGGCTATTGAAAGATGGGAACTTGTAACAGAGCTAGTTCAGAAAAGAGAAGAATTTTTAGGGAAATTAGAAAAGTTTGAGAGAGCAGCTTCAGACCCTAATAGATTCTTTGAAAAGGGTAGGTATACTTTATGAAATGAAATGAGTGAGTCAGTAATTGTTAATGTGAAGCGAGGAAGTATTCAGCTTCATCTTTACAAGAACAAGTAACTTTTAATTGAGATGATGATGATGTAATGCTTTGTACTTAGACCAACACGCTATGGCAGTCCATGAATAAACTTGTCGTTTCACTAAAACACATTATCCAAAATCTTAGTCAACTCATCTTTTCTCTTTCTACCTAATGTTGTGTGCTTTATAGCAAAGGAGCAGCACATACCAGTTTTACAGTCCTTGGGTTAACCAGGCTGGGACTCCAAACCTACAATCTACTGTACTCAAGGCCAGCTAATACCTTTTTACAGTCCTTGGGTTAACCAGGCTGGGACTCCAAACCTACAATCTACTGTACTCAAGGCCAGCTAATACCTTTTTACAGTCCTTGGGTTAACCAGGCTGGGACTCCAAACCTACAATCTACTGTACTCAAGGCCAGTATGCTTTACCATTACACTATTGATGGTGTTCTGTATCAAATAACTTCATATCATCAATATGGCGTGAGTTCGTGCCCAGCTTTGTAAATTACAAGAAAGGGTGCACTCGACTCGCAGCCACAAGTGATAAAGTTGACCAGTTGCTTGCCCAGGATCGGTGGTTCTCTCCGGTTACTCCAGCTTCCTCCACCACAAATACTGGTCACCATGATATAACTGAAAGTGGTGTTAAATACCAAAATTCAAATTCAAATTCAAATAACTTCAATATAGATTTACAAATGTATATATATTTAATTAAGATATTTTTGATAAAGAAATGAATTGAAATATTGAAGAAAAGTATTTGAATATTTTTTTTTCTAACTTCAGTTTCAAATGGAACAAAGGGAAGTTCTGTTAAAAGATTACAAGAGGCTAAACAGAGAAGTTTCTATTATAAGGTTTGTATATTCAAGCATCACTGTCTTCAGATTGAAATCCTTTTTAAAAATTCCTATCAGAAGTGTTCTGACTTAATATTTGATGTATATATTACAGTTTCAGAGAAATGAGAGGGGCAAAAGGGACCAATGCCTTCAATTTTATTTTTATATATTTTTATTTTTTAAATCTTATTTTAATGGGCAAAGTTTAACATAACACCCAATGTGAAGATGAATATAATGATTTTTCTCAAAATCTTGATTTGATAAAACACATACTGTGTATGAATAACCAGGTTAGCAATACAGACTCAGTCTTTGCCAATAATCTTTTTCACCTACTTGCCCGAAGCCGAATTTAGAAAAAAATTATATTTATTAAAACAAATTCTTTCATAATTTTGACTTGTTTCAAATCCAGTTTTACTGGTCGCAGGCTTTTTGGGCAAGTGGGTTAATGGGATGACTGCAGGCTTGGTGAGCATCTATTTGATAGTTCATTAAAACTGGAGGCCTAAATAGATGTTTAGCTCGCCTGTACAAAGTACAGGAAGCTAGCTTATGTTGTCACCTGTGCGTCGGTGTCGTCGGCGACGTTGGCGTCCAATGTTAACGTTTGCGTTTATGTCCAATGTAGACAAACTACTTGGTCCAGGTTGATGAAACTTCACATGTGAGTTTGTCATGGACAGTTAAAAACACCGCACACAAATATAGCTCACCATGACCTACTATTTCTGCCTGAATGACTTCGACACTTTAGCATTAACGTTTGCGCTTATGTCCAATGTAGACAAACTACTTGGTCCAGGTTGATGAAATTTCACATGTGAGTTTGTCATGAACAGTTAAAAACACTGCACACAAATATAGGTCACCATGACCTACTATTTCTGCCTGAATGACTTCGACATTTTTGCGTTAAGGTCAAATGTAGACAAACTACTTGGTCCAGGTTGATGAAACTTCACATGTAACTATAGATTGCACAGGCGAGCTGGATGGTCTGCCTTGCAACCAGCTATTTTTAATACATCCGGTCATTTACATATAAAAAGGCTTCAAATTCAAAAGCACATGAGGTGATCCATTCAATATAATAGATACTTGTACTAATTCAGTGTGTGTACAAATTTATATTACTAATTCAGTGTGTGCAAATTTATATTTGCATTCTGCTTGCGTTTGCCACTTTCTCTTTGTGTGACGTCATTGCAATGGACGTAGAAAACGTTTGGCTAGTAAATTTAAAAATTAAAAAAAACGAATTATATGGTTTTATAATACTATATAAAACCATTAATAAAACTAATTATTATTTGAAAATAAGTGTGGTGTATACACATACTAGGTAAAAACAGTAATGATGGGCAATATAGTCAACAAAGACATGAACCAATTCTCTGGTGGCAAACTTCAAACTGCCAAACACAGACTTAATGACAAAAAAAGCAGATGAAAATCTAGGTCATGACCTTGGACATGCTTAAAAAGAGATGATAACACACACACCACTACCCCTTTTCTCTGTCTTTTTAATTTGATCTCCAGTAAGTAATCAGAAATAAACAAACAACTATATTAAAATATTTATGCAAAATTGTTATATCATATTTATCATGGCTCAGACATTAAATCTGTGAATTCTTTGTCAGGCAAGATCTAGCAATATAAATTAATGGTCATCTAATATTATCAAATAGGAACTGAATGCCAATATAATTCTAAATTTGTGCTCTGTTTTTTATTTCAGAGGATAGATCATTTTGACAAGGAAATTAAAATACAAATAGATTATATGAGAAAGAATTTCTCTGACACTATTACATTCAAGGTAAGAATTGCAGGAAGTAACTTTGCAGGCGTTTCAGTAAGGGACAGTATGAGTTACTTTTACCCACTTAAAATGTTCTTTGGTACCTCCTAATTTCAAGGACTGTTGCATAAGATATTGATGAAAAATGTTCAAATTTTAAGAAAAAGTACCACCTGTAAATAGTGAAGTAATGGTATACTTGAAAAATATTGAAAGCCCTGGCTTTGCATGCTTGTTATATTTTATTAAATTTATTAAATTTAAATTATTACTTTTACAACTTTTTGAAATTTTCATGAAAATGTTACAAATCGTACTGGAATGTTTTATGTATATCATGATTAATTATCTTTAAAAGCATATATGTTGAGAATTTAGCTATTAAATTATTTTATATTTTATTTTTATTTTTATTTTTTTTACGTTACATAGGGTCGTCCATATGAAGAGAAAATGAAATGGGACAGAATTGAGATGTTATATTGGTTACAGGAAGAACGAAAACAAAATGCCATTAAATATGAAGCTATGATGAGACATGTACCTTATAAAGTTAAAACAGCACAGTTAGAACCTATCCCAATGATATAATCATACAAAATGTTAGAATTTAAGCTCCATTCCAGTATGAGATATTAAGACTAAGAAGTCATTGAAATATAAGTGTTTGTGTAACGTTGGACCAACGGATTCCAAAAAATTAAATTGGAGTTGATTTTGTCCATCAACAAATTCATATAAAGTACAGTAACACTTGTCTTTATGGAACACTTGAGTAAAATAGATTCGTGTGGATACCGAGTGTCACATTTAGTCATAATATTTTTAACCTGTCTAATGCAAAACACCTGTCTATTCTGAACAGTTCTGCTAGTCATGTTGAGTTTAGAAAGTGTTAACACAGTAATTGATTATTTAAAGCAAGACAATAATTATTGGCATTCTGTAAAGGCCTTTTCTTGAATTTGCCTTAGATAAATCACATATTTTATGTTGAGTAAATGACGAGGAGTAGTAAATTTATTACACTTCACAATAAATTGTGACTCACTTCATATTGACTCAACATTCGCCAGAACATACTCATATAATTTTTCGGTCATTACCTTTCTAATGCAGCCAAGTTGAAATGAATACACATTTTATACTTAGACATTTAGAAATATTCATCTAGTTGCAGTGATTTAAAAAAAAATAATAGAATCATTGTGAATGGTCAAAGAAAACTGTTAGAAATGTTAAATGTTTAATAATTTAGATCTATATTTGACAGTTAACATAATAAAACTGAAGGAAATAAGTTCATAAGCTTTGATGAGCTTGTGGTATAATTTTATTTCTGATATATTGAAATTAACAAAAACTAAAAAACTAAAAATATTTATCCTGCAATGACAGCATTTACCGACCAATAATAGGCTGCCCAATATTTTTTTTTTATATTGGTCAGTTATAAATAGAACATACAAATGTATCTGCCATCTTGAAAATGTGAAGTCCTACATGTCATATTTACAACAATACACAAAAATAATTAAAAAGCTTACCTTGAAAACTTATTTTAGTTAAATTGTATCAAACTTGAAGCATACACGAAGCTAAATAACGTCTAATCTTTACATTTCAAACTGGAAGTCTTCATATGACGTCAATGACGTCATGTTGGTTATGTTCAGTTTGTGAGTAAGATGCCGGAGTTTATACATAGATAATTTCCTAAAAAACAGTGTTTAATCCTATAGTAAACGTTTATTTACGATTTAAAATTGCAGGATAAATACAATACATGTGCACTGTCGAAGCATATAGGTAAATATGTGTATTTGGTGCGAAACGTGGGAAAAGGCTCTGCAAAGCCTCGCCTTTTCCCCCGTTTCTAAGCCTCATATACATATTACCTATATGCTTCGACAGTGCACAAGTATTGTATATATATATAATATAGTATGTTTCATAAAACAAACATCATTCATGCTTCATTGTTCCATTATATACTATTTATTACTTGATCTGATAAGTATATAGCATCGTTGATTTGTTTTGCCAGAATTGATTTCTGATAGCAATCTCGCATCGAAATAAAGTCTGAGATGGCAGATGCGATGAGAAGTACATCATGAGCAAAACATATTGACAATAGTATGTTTTTTTGATGATTTGGTGAGATGATGATAGTGATGACATTATAGCTTCACATTAAAAAAAACTGTGATATTATATTCGTCACTATAGTTGCATGATAATAAGTGATTAACGATGTTTTTTAAAACGAGAGGACTTTTCTCAGTCATCTCTCATCGAAGGGCAAATCCCTGAGATGAGAGATGACTGAGAAACGTCCTTGAGTTTTAGAAAACATCTTTAATTATTTTATCGCTATTTTGTATTCATAATTAAATAATTTTTGTTGAGATACTGACATTTTTTTTTAACACAATTTTTATATCGTTAATCACTTATTATTAAGGATTTGGCCATGTGACGTCACTAAGTTATAACGTCATATTAGAAAACAGCAATAATACTACGTACATGCGACCTTGACAACGCTTAGTTACTGGCGATAATTTTCCATCTCACTCTACTAGCGTGAGATGGGAAATTCTCAGATAGCAAGATCAAAGGAAAACACCGCAAAATAGCGATAATAGATATTATTGTGTGTAAAGATCAAAGGAAAAATATGCAAATCATCAATAAGTTAGATTATCATAGTTTCTTAAAAGTTTGGTAGACTTATGCATTTATGAGAGAAAAATGTGATTTCTAAATAGAAGAATATTCATTCTGCTTTCTGTTATTTTTACATACAAAGCCATCCAAATTGCTGTTTTGATAAATGTATAATTATTTACTAGTGTAGTGCATTTACACACACGTGTGTTGTCATTTTCTACATGTGCTTTTTTTTTGGAGAAAAAAAACAAAACAAAAAACATGTGATTCATGTAGTTATACTATATGTGAAGATATCTAATACCCTGTTGTTGTTTTTTTTAACCACAATATTGTGTTAGATAGACATGAATTCAGTAAGAAAACTATCTTTGTGTTCACATTAATTTTGATGATACAGATGTTCTACAATGGTATCATATTCGGTAGATATGCATATATTAAAATGTGTCCAAATTGATTGTATCAAATTGAAAACACAAACCTGCATGTCATGCAAAAACACTATGATTTTTTCATATTTTGCAATCATTCTTGTTCTGCAAAATGTTGCTAAAATTAGAATATGTTTGATGCTAAAATTTGCTTTGACTTGTGCTAAAATTCACTTTAAACTTATGCTAAAATTTGATTTTACATATGCAGAAATTTACCTTATTTAATGGTAAAAATATATGCACCAAAATATTTTTCTCGCATGTAATTTCATTTTGTTGTTCCTATTGTTTGCATTTCAAGAATTAAGCTAATTATATAAGTAGCTATTGATTGAAGGCAAGTTTTTGTGATTATTTATATTTTTATTATAGCTGTGATATATGCATAAACATTCCGTCCAACCAATGAAATATGCATAAACATTCCGTCCAACCAATGAAATATGCATAAATAGTATGTCCAATCAATGAAATATGCATAAACATTCCATCCAACCAATGAAATATGCATAAACATTCGATCCAACCAATGAAATATGCATAAACATTCTTTCCAACCAATGAAATATGCATAAATATTATGTCCAACCACTGAAATATGCATAAACATTCCGTCCAACCAATGAAATATGCATAAATATTATGTCCAACCAATGAAATATGCATACACATTCCTTCCAACCAATGAACTATGCATAAACATTCCATCCAACCAATGCTTATAAAATTCTATTTTGTTACCTGTATTTGTGCTAAACAAAATATTTTGAGATATTTTACATTCCAAAATCACCATGATATAGCTGAAATATTGCTGAAAGTGGCATTAAAACACAATCAAAATAATAAATAAAAAAAAATACATTCCAAAAATATTCAATTTACCGACAAACTTTATAATATGTTTAGTTTTGTTTAAAGTTCATGTGTTTACTACAAAACTTTTCACTTTGTTTTCTAAAGCAACTCATTATGTGTTTTCTAAAAACAATGTTAACACATCATGTGTTTTCTAAAAACAACTCATCATGTGTATTCTAAAGACAACACATGATGTGTTGTCTAAAAACAACATACTGTGTTTTCTAAAAACAACACAATGTGTTTTCTAAAAAACAACGTTAACACATGATGTGTTTTATAAAAACAACACATCATGTGTTTTCTAATGCAACACATCATGTGTTTTCTAAAACAACACATCATATGTCAAACTGTGTTTTATCTTTGTACAAGTGAACTTTGTGAATGCATCCGTTGGTGCTTTGATGTTATATGTACCTAGACAGAGCTGAGAATTTTTTTCTAACAGAGATGTTTAAGCACATTTTATATAATATAATGGGTGTGGCCATCAAAATTATTTTAAAACAAATATTGTTACTTTTGAGTTTTTGTGACAATAGAGTGTGAACAAAACTAATTTAAAACATTTTTGTATTTGTTTGTTTTTAATGATTGGTGATTATATTTTGTAAAACCTGTTACAAGATGAACATTTAATTATAAAACATTTGTTAATAAAACACTTGATGAAAGTATCCTATTTGTTTTATATGTATCCCGACCATGAATTATGAAAATATAGATTCTCCTTCAGTTGCAATTGGGTTACGATATTTCTCCACTCAAGAGAGTTAAATTTGAAATTTTAACCTCAAGTAGTCATGCGAGTGGTTAAAACTTTATATTTAATTCTCGAGAGTGGAGAAATATCGTATCCCACATGGGCAACTGAAGGAGAATTTGTTTCTCCCATTATTTAACACGAACTTTATTATCCCCTCGCCAACGAAGTTGTGAAGGGAAATAGTAACGCTACCATCCGTTCGTCCTTCCGTCCTTCCTTCCGTCCGTCCGTCCGTAGCATCCTTGTGAACACTCTAGAATCAACATCCTTCAATGGATTTTGACAAAACTTGGTACATACTTAGTCCTTAAAGGAATATTATACAGTAGCAAGGGCAGATAATTACTTTGACGAATACCGCATGTTGTTTTCACGACGTCGCAGTAACGACATTGTAGGGTAATTTGGTGCCGAAATTGACGATGTCTAGGATTGTCATGAAAAATGCACGGTTTTTGTTCTGTAGCTAAAAAACAAGCACATGTACCCCCTTACTTTTAGTTAAAATTCGAAATAAAATCATTGCGAGAATATCATGACAAAATATTAAGTAAATATCAATTGGCATTTTTTTCTACATGCAAATTTATTCATGAAGAAACCACTAAATAATCCATATTCCACAAATAAGTAGAATTTTTGGACTACTTAATCTATTATTGGCAATGTACATGTTCATCATCTTTGAACGAAATGATCATAGGAAGCTATTGCAAAAAACCGGATCCAATTATCTTTTACCGTTTTGAAATTGTGATATTTTCTTTACCGCTATAAAAATCCGTATTTTAAAAATTTGTCGAAAAATGGTCGAAATTCGATCGTAAATATCTCGAAAACTAAGTCACATAGGTATATTTTTCTTCGCACATTTGGAAAGAGCATGTCAAAATTGACCAAATCACGAATTTTCATGAAAAAATCATTTGGCAATCCCTATTGTATCGTATTCCCTTAAGAGAATCTGGAACCCTATTGGTTTTCAAGGTCAAAGGTCAAGGTCACCGGGTCAAATTTTTACCATGTAATATCCTTGTGAACACTCTAGAATCAACATCCTTCAATGGATTTTGACCAAATTTGGTACACACCTAGTCCTTAAGAGAATCTGGAACCCTGTTGATTTTCAAGGTCAAAGGTCAAGGTCATCGGGTCAAATTTTTTACCATGTAACATCCTTGTGAGCATTCTAGAATCAACATCCTTCAATGGATTTTGACCAAACTTGATACATACCTAGTCCTTAAGAGAATCTGGAATAGTATTGATTTTCAAAGTCACCGGGTCAAATTTTTAGGTGAGGGGATACGCCACGCTTTGCGTTGCCCTTGTTTCATAATTTGAAATTAATGCGGGGAAAGGCACGAGACATTTTAATCCTCTGGAGGATTAGAGATTATTCCACCACTGGTTCAGCAGGGTAAAAGGCCGTAATAATGGGAGAAAGAAAAGTTTAAACAGCTATGGACAACAATTCCACCAATATTAACAAAACAAACAATCACCTCTCACCTCAAAGCATTGAACATGATTAAAAGACTATGATGTTGGAAATCCAGGTCCTAGCTTGGGACAGGCACAAAAATGTGGCAGGGTTGAAGGATGTAGTATACTTGCTACATCATGTCCATCTGTGTGTTTTCTCAATAACTACAATTCATTGTCTGTCTGTACATTTTTCCAACACTATAATTCATTGTTTCTTGGTTTTTGGTCCCAATATTTATCTAGGTTTATAGCTGAACTTTATATGATTTTGAGTCTTATTTACTGTTAATTTACTTCCTGTTTAGGGTTTATGATTGATTGATTGATTTTTGGTGTTTAATGCCACTTTCAACAATATTTCAGCTATATCATGGCAACCAGTTTTAGTGGTAGAGGAAGCCAGAGTACCCGGAGAGAACCACCGACCATGGGCAAGCAACTGGTAAACTTTATCACTTGCGGCTGCGAGTCGAGTGCACCCTTTTTTGTAATTTACAAAGCCGGGCGCGAACCCATGCTGTATTGGTGATAGGCTTGTATGAGTTGTTAGATCCAGCGACCTAACTCATTGAGCCACCCGGGCCCCGTTTAGGGTTTATGGGCTATGTGTACAGTCCTCTCGCAATAATAAAATGCTTTGGTACAATTCATAATGTTCTGATCATTTGTCCCCAACTTTATATACATGTATTTCACTTATGACATTAAATCAGGCAGTAATTTTGCAGGTTTTTTTTTAGGTAGTTCTTTCCTTCTTAACTAATTTTTTCTGTATTTTTTTATATTATTATCATGCTGAAGGTTTATAGTTATGGTTTATTGGTCTTTAATGTAACTTTCAACAATATTTCAATTATATCGTGGCGGTCAGTTTTATTATACCCCTCGCAAACATAGTTTGGGGGGGTATATAAGAATCGGTCTTGTCTGTCCGTCTGTCCATCTGTCAAGACCAACTTCCACATCTTTTGTCCAATTTCCACCAAACTTTGTGGAAGTTAAGATCAAGATGTGTGAATTTTGCAGTATAAAGGAAATTTTGATCCCCTAAATTTTGTAGGAGTTATGCCCCTTTGAAATTTCCCGAAATTTACTACTGAAGCAGCTTGTCAGCACAACTCCTCTGAAACTACTGAACAGAATTTCATGAAACTTGGTAGGTAGTAAGGACACCATATGTAGTTGTGCATATTACCAGGAAATTNTGATCGCCTGAATTTTGTGGGAGTTATGCCCCTTTGAACTTAGAAATTTCCCGAAATTCACTACTGAAGCAGCTTGTCAGCGCAACTCCCCTGAAACTACTGAACAGAATTTCATGAAACTTGGTAGGTAGTAAGGACACTATATGTAGTTGTGCATATTACCAGGCAATTTTGATCCCCTAAATTTTGTGGGAGTTATGCCCCTTTGAAATTAAAAATTTCCCAAAATATACTTCTGAAGCAGCTTGTCAGTACAACTCCTCTGAAAATACTGAACATAATTTCATGAAACTTGGTAGGTAGTAAGGACACCATATGTAGTTGTGCATATTACCAGGAAATTGTTATCCCCTAAATTTTGTAGGAGTTATGCCCCTTTGAACTTAAATATTTCCCGAAATATACTTCTAAAGCAGCTTGTCAGTGCAACCCCTCTGAAACTACCGAACAGAATTTCATGAAACTTGATAGGTAGTAAGGACACCATATGTAGTTTAAAAACATTTTTTTTTTATTCATTGAAGCTTACTTATACCCCCGCAAACAAAGTTTGGGGGTATATAGGAATCACCCTGTCCGTCCGTCCATGTACCTTGTAAGCGCAACTCCTCCTCAACGGCTTATTGGATTTTTATGAAACATTACACACTTGTAGTACACTACCTGCAGATGTGCATGAAGGAATATTGTTGCTGTCCAAAATTTAAAAGGGGAGATAATTCAACTTACACTATGCATCCGTCCGTGTACCTTGTAAGCGCAACTCTTCCTAAACGGCTTATTGGATTTTTATGAAACTTTACACACTTGTAGTACACTATCTGCAGATGTGCATGAAGGAATATGGTTGCTGTCCAAAATTTAAAAGGGGAGATAATTCAACTTATACTTTCACGAAAAAGGGGGTGGGGGCATGTACCTTGTAAGCGCAACTCCTACTAAACTGCAAGCGGGGGGTATAACTCAGTGAGGGCACTCACAGTTCTAGTTGGTCTATGAGTACCAGGAGAAAACCATCGACCTATCGACACAAGTCACTGAAAAACTATCACATAATATCGTATCAAGTACACCTCTCCATGAACGGGTTTAAACTCACAACTTTAGTGGTGATAGGCACTGATTGCACAGGTAGTTGTAAATGCAACTACCATGCAATCATGACCACGGCGACCCCTCATGCTGAAGGATAAAGAAAATATACATACCTGGTCTGTTAATATCAATTTATTTTTATTGTGATGGAGCATCTGAGGTCAAAGAAATAGACAATATCACTGCAGTGTCTTAAAATATAAGTTCATGATTTATATGAAATAGATTTTTATAAGACATATCCTGATCTGTCAGTAACTGTATATAACAGAAATTTATACAGTGAATGTTTCTTGGTAGCTCAATTTGCACTGTTGCAGAGAAATAATATACAAGAAATATATATTTAAGGAATATTTTCTATTTTTGAACATGTTATATGATATAACCTGATTTGGGGCAGTTTATGATTAATAAATTAAACCTCAAAGCGGTTTATGAAAAGCGTAAACAGTTCCAAACCAGGTTACAAGCATAATCTGTTCAAATACCGTATTCTTTATAATTTCATTTTTAAAACAAAATTTAATGATTCCTTGATTTTAATTTTGATTATTTCATGGGACTATTTTTGAATTATTCTTTTGTGAATGAACATATTGGTGACTTCACATGTATAACCAATGTTGCTCCAGGCAGATCAGCCAATCAGATTGATTGCAGCATTCACATCAACTTAAATTATATATATGTAAAATGTTAATAATAGCCGTGCGATTGACAAATATAATAAAAATTTAAACAGAATTCTGGAACTTCAATCACATTTTATATATACGACGTCCAATCCTCAAATCCATTTCGGATTTCTATGTCACAGACATCTGTACCCCAGATCTAATTCCCTTCTTTTTTTTTCTTTTTTTTCTTCTTCAAATTCTCAATTCTCAAATCTATATGCATATGGCAGTTAGAAAAATCCATTTCTTTTTGTGTCGATTGGAAATCCACGATGGCCACCATCACAAGACAATTTTAACATAGAATGCAGGACCTAACGGGAAAAATATTTCCAATTATTCCAATCTGAAACCAATGAAACATTTGAAAACATAAACTTGGCTGGAATGTGTCTTTGATGGTCCTTTACAAAATGTAAATTTTTGAGTGTATCAGAAATCCAAGACGGCGATTGCCATATAGTTTTAATACAAGAAAGAACCTGTGGAAAAATGAAAAAAAAATCGTTCAAAGATACTAGAAAATAAATTGAATCGATATGGTACAGTATATACATGAATGTTCATTTAGGATTGTCTTTTTTATTCTTTTCCCCCCATTTTAGTGGATCGGAAATCTACGTTAGCTGACACCACATAGTACATTGTAAGGCTAGCTATGGAAGTGTAAACGCAAAGTTTGTTCTTACAAACACTAAAAACATGTTTGGCCCCAAATAGTGCATGGTCCTGAACATCGTTTCACTAAAGATCGTAAATCGTATGTCTTACGACTTACTGACAGATGTTTTTTTTCTTTCTATAAAATGTACGACTGTTTCACAACTCTCTCGAATTTTTTACTTGCCCTTTCGGAACTCGCAAATTGAGACCAGTTAAAAGCGGTTAGGGTTAGAGTTGTGGTATTTAACGTCACTTCGATTCTCGTTTATATTTAGATATTTCAAGGTCTTTCAAGTGTCCCAGATGTTCACCTATGGTCTGTCTGATTTGTAATTACTTGCAGTTGTAAGTTGATTTTTGTTTTTCGAGAATATAATATAAAAGTTCACGTACTCGTCCGTTTTCTTATAAATTGTTGAAAAACAATAACAAATTAAAACTTATTTGAAGTTTTAAAATGTCCTGTTATCTCCCTTTTTTCCACACCAACAATAATTTGGTTCCATAATCAGTTTCAAATACAACTCAAATTGTAGCCCATGATCTAATCTATAATGATATATTACCCCTCCCCCCCCCTTCTCCCCAAAAAACATTTCGGGTTAAACTTCTATCATCCTTGAAAAGAAGATAGAAACAATTTTGAAAAAAAAAAAATATTTGGTCGCTGTTAACTTTTGTCGAAGTGTATAAATATTTTTGTTTTTCTCTGTAATTTTGTAATTTGATAGACTGGAGGAACAGAAGATGTTTTTTTTTATTAAGCATATGCAGTGATAACATTCCACTGTACAAATGGATCAACCCTCACATTTAATTTGCCATGTATATTTACGACGTCGTTTTAACCCCGCTGAACCAGTGGTGGAAAAATCTGTTATCCTCTAGAGGATTAAAATGTCTCCTGCATTTCTCCGCATTTGATTCGTTTGACGGCTTTTGAAATAAAGTTCGTGTTAAATAATTTGAGAAACAAATTCTCCTTTAGTTGCCCATGTGGGTTACGATATTTTTCCACTCTCGAGAGTTAAATTAAAAATCTTAACCACTCGCCTGACGGCTTGTGGTTAAAATTTGTTATTTAACTCTCTTGAGTGGAGAAATATCGTAACCCACGGGCAACTGAAGGAGAATCTATATGTATTTGTCTGTGATATTTTATATTATAATTCTACTTTGCCAGCCACTATTAGAGATCGGAAAGGAATTGGTCTTCCAAAAATTTATGTATAAGCCAAATTAGTATATAATTAAAAAAAAACATTGAACAAACTTAGATACAAGCATCCGATCTCATATATCATTGAAACTGAACATTCTTTGCTTCAATTTCTGGTAAACCGTTTCAAGAACTTTGATTTCTTGCTACAAAACAATTATTTATCACGCTTAAACTCCGTCGATTTTACGCAAGGGTTCCAGTAAGACAAGTGACACTGTACATTATATGACTTTATTGATGAACAAAATCAACCCCTGTTTTAGTTTGGAATCCGTTGGTTCAATAATACACAAACAGTTATATTTCAATGGACATCTTATTCATAATATCTGATAATATTGGAATGGAGATTGAATTCTAACATTTTCTATGATATGTTCTAACTGTGCTATTATTTTAACTTTATAAGGTACATGTCTCATCATAGCTTCATATTTAATGGCATTTTATTTTCGTTCTTCCTGTAACCAATATAACATCTAAATTCTGTCCCATTTCATCTTCTCTTCATATGGACAACCCTACATAATGAAAAAAAAAATATATATAAAAAATGTAAATAAAAAATTCGTTAAATTCTCTGCCTAATACTCTTTTAAAGATAATCATGATATACAAAAAAAACTTATACAAGGAAATTATATTATATTCCAAAAAAAATATATATATTTTGCATAAAATGGGTTAGACCAAGCTATTTTATCATTTCCACATGATTATTTGAGGGTTATGGTTATGGTATTTAACGCCACTTTCAACAATATTTCAGTTATATAGTGTTGGTCAGTTTTATTGGTGGAGGAAACCAGAATACCCTCCCGGGGAAAACCAACAAGTCACTGACAAACATACATAGATAGTTGTAAATCCAACTACCACACGATCACGACCACGACGGCCCCCAAGGACAAAAGGACAAACAATGATCTACAAAGCACTGCACAGAAAACCAAGCGCTCCGGAAGGGTTAGTAGTTCCTGCTCCACTAGTGACACCCGTCTTGTAACATGGTTTTGATGTCAAGACATAAATCTTTGTATTTGTTTAATATGACACCTTCAAACTTTATTCATATCAATTTGTTGTTTACATACATGTATAAAAAAATAAGCAAGATTTTTTTTATTGTTTGTAACCAAGACAAGCAAAAGCAAACCAAAATGGCGTTACACAAAGACATCAGCACCACCAAATGATGTTTTTTTTATGGCAACAGGAGATTCTATACAAGCTTGAAGAGCAAAAAGGGGGAGGGCTTCATATATGGAACCATTACCCCTTTTCTCTCTTTATATTTTGATCTCCGGTAACTAATCAGAAATAAACAACTATATTAAAATATTTATGCACAATCGTTATCTCATATTTTTTTGCCAGCCACTAGCAAGATCTGGACTCTCTACACACCCGGTGTTATACCTGCTTACCGTGACTGACACCATAAAAAATATTATAATGACGGATTGTACCTTAACAAATATATTTAGCTGCGTAATTTTCTTGAAAGTTAAAGCCTTTATGCCAGATATGCTATATTGATATAGCTGCCATTTTATTGTAAATATATTTGCATGCTGAAAGAGAAGGTACCAACGTGGTTGTAGTGTTGATACAGTGACTCTATCTTGTTTACCTGATATAGACTTACCGGCATGTTTCTTTGATTGATGACGGTCTTTAGACTTGTTGTGTTTGTGATGATGTCTATCTTTGGATTTATAGTCTTTGGATTTATGACCTTTGGATTGAAGCCAACCATTGGATGTGTTACCTTTAGATTGAAGCCCGTGTTTGGATTTAAGCCGATTTTTGGAGTTACTGCCTTTAGATTTATGGCTTTTGGTTTGAAGTCGGTCTTTTGATTGAAACTGATCTTTGGATTGAAGCCGGTCATTGGAATTAGGGCCTTTAGATTTATGGCTTTTGGTTTGAAGTCGGTCTTTTGATTGAAGCTGATCTTTGGATTGAAGCCGGTCATTGGAATTAGGGCCTTTAGATTTATGGCTTTTGGTTTGAAGTCGGTCTTTGGATTGAAGCTGATCTTTGGATTGAAGCCGGTCATTGGAATTAGGGCCTTTAGATTTATGGCTTTTGGTTTGAAGTCGGTCTTTGGATTGACGCCGATCCTTGGATTGAAGCTCGTCTTTGGACTGAACCCGGTCTTTTGATTGAAGCCGATCTTTGGATTGAACCCGGTTTTTGGATTTATGCCGATCATTATTGACTAAGTTCAAATCCCTATGTCGAGATTTACGACCAGACCGATTTGAAGACTTTTTGCCATTTGTGGTTAGATTTGATGATGATTTCTTAGATGTACTTTCTTTTTTATTTTTAGATTTGGTAGAAACATCAGATTTGGATGGCTGTGGTCTGTTAAATTTCGAAGGTGAACTCACATCTCCAGGTCGACACAAAAATAATTTTATCTTGAAAAATGGAACTCCTTGCCATAATTGTGGATACAATCGCAGACTCATTGTTATAATAGGACTAGCAAGTTTAACATGTGACACTAAATCTGGAACTGCAAGGTTTCCATACGAGCTGAACACCTACAAAATTAAAAGGCTTCGCATGTCAGACTGACTGAATAATTTATAATACAAAATGTATAATATTTCCCCCATTCATTCGTTTCAAATATCAACTATTACCTGATTCTCTTTCCCGAAATGTAGATGGATCGCTCTGGGCCGAGCTGTCTCGTCATATTTATGTCAAAGAAGCGGCATTTAATCAGCTTAAAACAATTTCTACATCGAGCGACAGGTCAGTTTAATGGTTCACCTGCTAAGTCATATTTTAAAAAGATTTTATAATATTTGTTTTTTATCTTAATCTTCAAGTTTTATGTTTCTCTAAGCTTTCTTTTACAATCGGACCGATTTTAATATTCAGTTATCTTAATAAAATATATCAAAATTAGCACGTTGTCCTGGTTTTTAAAATACTAGGCAACTGCGATGTGTCAATTAATATTATGTGTATGTAATCATTATCCCCACCCCCCAAAAATCAAAATGCAAATTTTAGTGAGTGAGTGATTGTTCTTTAACGCCAACTCAGCAATTTTTCAGCTATATCATGACGAGAACACGTTAATTTTCAATGAAATGATGACGAGGTCTGCTTTGGACTAGACCAACACGCTTAGTTGGATTTATATAGTGCTAGCTCACTGAGACAAACGTCCGCGGATAGACATGTAGCCCCACTCGGACAAATAATCCTGATTTCCAGCCAACCAGTCTTTCCTCTTTCTCCTTAATGTTGCTCGCTTAGCAAAGAAGCAACAAATACCAATTGGTCTTTGGTTTGATCCGATCAGGGCTCGAACCCACGATCCATCGCACTCAAGGCGAGCACGCTAACCATTACAACCCCGATAAGGTTCGTACCATTTTTACATCACAGTAGTTCTGTTTGCGCTGTGTCTGCTTGCCAAATTTATGTTGCGGTTACTCATCAATCAAAACTCATAAATCCTTGAAAGTGGCTTCTCATCAAATCTAACACAATGAGTCTTCGCCTTCGATTCAAAGAGATAGTCATTCCTCTGAGGAAACTAATTAACGATAGTATATATCTATTAAAATTATTTTTATATACCTCATTTCCCGTTTTTGAATTGTTAATAAACACCCAGTCACTGTTCTGTGTCATAAACTTCATTACATATTCCGTTACAACTCCACGTCTTTCTGTCCCAGTACCCTGTAACATTCCTTTCTTTCCAGATATCCCCCATCCAAATACAACCATTGGTCTTTTGAACGCTATTTCAACATAGACGTAAGCATTTTTTTCTCTGAGATCAAGCTGGCCATCTTCCAGACTCTGTTCATAAAATGTTTGTTCGTGTTCTATTGGTCGCAAACAGATTCGGTCTCCTAAAACAAACGATTAAACAATCAAGACTAATGGTTACATTCATGAACGATTTAGGTTCCATCAAGTTTGTAAATTACGTGAAAGCCTCTTTTTTCATTTTTATATAGGATCCTTTGTTACACTACTTCTCACAGAGGCAGCAATCTTGGATTTTCGATCGACAAAGTGAAAAATAATATTTTGTAAAAAAATCATCCAAGAAAACTGAAAAGGTCAAGCCTCATTAATTTTTTTAATGGTTCAGTGGTTCTAGCGAAATATATTTGAAAACAGAGGAATTGAGATCTGATGTTAAACATTAATTTGTGGTGGAGGCAATACTAAGTATTGACATAGATTTTAGAATCTACATAAAAATACTTTGTAAGAGACCATCTAATTCATGAGTATGAGGTCAATCATGTGGTTTCTGTGGTTTCTGAGAGAGATTTTCCAATTCGTTTTCCTATATTGTTCTATCTTAAACTTAAGTATGTCCTGTAGTGGTGGCCATCTTGGATTTTCTATCGTCGAAAACATTACACACTTTGCGTAGAACCACTTAAGGATCCTTCACACCATATGAAATTTCTGCCATTCAATTTGAACTATTGGCTCTAATAGCCATGTTGAAATTTAGATCGACACCAAAATAACAAATACTGATGAAGTTCACTTATGGAATAATCTTGACAAATTTCTTTATTATTTGGCGCAATATTTTTCTAGCAATCGAGTTCAAATCTCAGTCAATCAAATTGCATTGTTGATTTTGGTAGCCATATTGAATTCAGGATTGGTATCAAAATTATTAATTCTAATGAGATCCAAAACAAAACCATTCCAGTAAAGATTTTGTTCATTTGGTCAAGGAGATGACAACATAAAACGGCGACGATGACGGACGCAAAGTGGTGAAAATAGCTGAAATGGTCCTTTGGATCAGGTGAGGTAAAAACTACTCAAATTAATATCAGAGGGTGTGCCGGGGGTAGAATAGGCACCAGGTTTCTCCGTCCTAGAGGCACTAGTCCTCTAAAAGGGTCAACCCCGCGGGAACCCCGGGGTACAGAAATGGGACCGAGAGCGTCTTCGGCTTGAAGGGATGTATTAAATTCACAACCAACCCGTCCTTCGGATGAGACGTAAATAAAACCGAGGTCCAGTGTTGAGAGATTGCCACCCTCTTCGCACGTTAAAGAACCCAGTGTAACAGCTCATTATGAGCATGCCCATAGGAGACCTGTTGCACTGGCTAAATTCTCCGTCCCTACCCATCACCTTTCCTTGTTTCGAGTCCCGTGACGTTTGAATTTGTTTGCCCATTAGCCTATCCATCCCCCGTTTTCAACCTACATATTGATTTATAGTAAACATGTTCTCGTCCTGAATATACATTGTAGCTGAAAAATTTTGATCCGCCATTTTGAAAACGCTGCATGTCACATTTACAACAATACACACAAATAAATAAAATACCTCCCTTACAAACTTATTTTAGTGAAATTTTATCAAAATTGAAGCGTACACGAAGCCAAAAAACGTCTGATCTTTACGTTTTATACTGGAAGTCCTCATATGACGTCTTTGTTAATGTGAACCAGTACGTGGTCAACAACATTTCGCGGAATTTTAATTTATATAATTTTTAGACCCAGGGAATATGCAAGAATACATCTTAATGTTCAGTATTGCATTAGAATGGAGATAACTGTATTGCATGTTAAGCATTGCGGACGTAAATTTGGATTTTGCGACCGTAAAACTGACGATTTACGTCCGAAAAGCTTAAAATACAAAACAGTTATCTCTTAATTCGCTACGTAATTTCCCCCGTAGAATTTACAGTATTTCAGTTGCATTCTGTCCCTCGCTATCGCTTGAATTATTATTTTTACCAAAAAAATGTTACCCATGTTTAATCTTCAACAAACGATGTAAAAGAACGGAATATTAATACCTTTCCACTCTTCTACGCTTTTTACGCATATCCCTTTCCCCCTCACTTACGCTTTTTACGCTTACCCCTTTCCCCCTCACTTACGCCTTTCTACGCTTTCTGTTACATAATCACTTTGGACATAAATACCGAAGAATTAAGTCGCTATGTTGCAAAAGTTGTACCAGTTAACGAAATTACAGATTCCAAACTTTCTATTTTCAAAATAGGAAAATCCGAGTGTGATATAAATAACGTATAATATCTATGAATATTCACGAGTGTGTGTCATGTGCAGACGATGTAAATAAACATGGCGACGTCCAGATCAAACGTGTGGGACGTTTAACGCCAACTGACAACCACACAGCTATCTCTGAACCAATATTCTTCATGTATGGCTTAAAATTTGCGGAAACACTTCAATTTTGCAAATCCGGTTGAACATAATTTTAAAAGAGTCGAAATCTGAACGTTAAATATAAAAGTTTACAAAACAGTGTGTGTATACACACTTGCCGATTTTCCGTGAAAGATGTTCAGCCATATATCAATAGTCTGGACCTTCCTCTAAAAATATGTCGCCAAAGTTTCAATGGATAAGCAACAAGAGCTCGTAGAAATCATTGGATATTCGAGCCATATTTTCTGATTTTGCAATCGTGATAGAGCGGGAAGAGTTATTGTACGTTGTGTGGTGCTTGGCTAGGAGTATTTCACAAAGTCGTAACAAAAAATGCAATTTACGGACATATTGTTCCATCAATTGATTAAATAGTTGTCTAGCATTGATGTACTCAGGCTTTGGAGGTCAACCATGCACGGTAAGTAACATAACTTCTTCTAAAATATAGTTATAGTCTAAAAAGAAATATCGTTTTCAAGCGGGTCAAATGGGGTTAAATTTGAAACAAAAGGATGAACAAAAATCGCACAGAAAATTTACACGAACTAATTGTATTGGTATAAGATCTACGTTTCTATAAATGAATAAGAGATAGAATAATTTTATAATTCACGAATTTGTTTTTTTTTACCCGAAAATGGCGAAAACAACAAACATACATATTAAGTTATAAAATTCTCCCAACCTTTAATAACTTTATCCAATCAGAGACTATATATGACGTAATTATGGCTGTTCGAAAATATCGGGATTGTTTAATACATCTATCTAAATGAGCTGTTCCGATATTCTTTGATATTGTTTAGAAATTTCAAAAGAGTGTATCTTGTGTAAATTTCTTTTTATTTTGTTCCTTTAATGAAATTTTCTTCATGAAAACTGAGATAATGAATATACATTTTTTTTATTAAGTCCCAAGTGTATTTTGTACAAATAAAATGTACATATATGTCTATTTTAACATGAATTTCCATGCAACATTTTTTTAACATTTTTTTATAAAACACATATTATCATGTTTTAGTGCTATCAGGGAAGCTATACAAAATATATGTGTAATGCATATATTACAGTATGAACATGTATTAACATTCTGGTGTAATGTAACATACCTGTACATAATCTGTGATATGTTATGTTTAATTAATTACATTTTTTCAGTACATCATTATTGTGTGCACACTTAGCAAACCCATTTCTGGAATAATGCAATTTTTTCATGTAGTTGCCACCAAGACATATACATGTATGTATAAAGATAATTTTTAAATTGCATTTTATATAAACTTTTTGCACAAGTACATGATAAACTATTTCTGGAAAAGATAGTTATTATTTTTAGTTCTTCATTTTCTTTCTCTATAACCAAGGATTACTATATAAATCCTTGCTATAACTTAATGTTTTTTTTATTCTACATGTGTGACCATGTTGTCTCAGTAGATCATGGAGAGTTTTAAATGTCACTTCTGAAAATTGATGTTGTTGATTGTGATTCAGTGTAATCAAATTGCATAGGATCATAAAACACAAAAATTATTTTAAAGAAATCACAATGATTTCACATGGAACTAGTTGGTCATGGGCTTACAACAATATTTGTAGTCATCAAATGTAAAATTATAGCATATAAAGAAAAGAGAGTGACATTTAGGACTGCTGAGAATTAAGATAAATAGAAAGTTTCAATGTAATAGTAGAAGATAACACATTCCAATTTATTGATTTATGACAATAAAAATGATAGTTGATGAATGTGGCAAATATTAACTACATGTACCAGATATTACAGACACTTTTAGTTTTAATTTGTCTACTGCAGACAACTGGGTCATATTAAAAAAATATATCGCCATTGTGGATAAAAAAAAGTTCAAAATATTTTATCCATAAAGATAGAAAATGTCCACGAAATTTTATCTCATAGGATAAAATATCTAAGAAATAGTTTTGAAAGAAAATATTACCCTACAGAGGGATAATATTTATTAATGTGAGATAATATTTTTTAGAATATTTTATCCTCATGGATATAATTTCATTGATATTTTATCTGGGGGGATTTAATTTTAGGTAGGAACAAATAAATTGATACATCATAGGATTTTTTTTTATCCCCGAGATAAAATATCAATGAAATTATATCCCATAGGATAATATTTCTTATAAAATATTATCCGTATTTAAAAAAATATTATCCTACAGAGGGATAATATTTATTAATGTGAGATAATATTTTTTAGAATATTTTATCCTCATGGATATAATTTCATTGATATTTTATCTGGGGGGATATAATTTTAGGTAGGAACAAATAAATTG
>MJUT01042061.1:199051-224079 GCA_002080005.1 Gigantidas platifrons | reverse complement strand
ACTTGATAAAAAGCAAGTTATATTTGGTCCGTCCCAAATTTAGAAGAAAACCTTAAAGAAATTAATTAGTGGTTTTTACACCTACCGTAATGCTAAAGCAGCATAAAGGTCGGTATAAGTCAGAATTATTTTAGGTACATTCCAAAATGAAGTTGTCCTCATTTGATTGAGTTCGATCGTATGAACTTATGAAGCGTTCATCTGTGATTCAGAATGTTGAGAAATTGCTGGTTTCTGCTTCATTTCTTACAAAAAAGGAATTAGAAGTATGTTTTTAATAGTTATAGCATGCATGGACGTGGCAGAGGGAGTGAGACCTTAGTTTAACAGATTTTATCGGAAGTAAACCGATTACGCAATGTATGACAACATTTGACCATACATGTTTTCACCATGATATTTATATGTAAAATGTAATTAAATATATTAAACATATTTAAAATTACGTGACCAACATTCGTGTAAATGACACAAGAACAGCCCGTATCTAATTCAAACTGTCATTTTACGAGCACGTCCTGTTTTTTTTTTTAATCACAGGTGCTCGTTTCAGATTTCACGTGCTTATTATATAACGGCGGGGAAACGGGGGTTTCTAGACGTCACTGTCGAAGGAAATGAGCACAGATTCAAAAGCTTGTGTAAGTGGGAAAGTGTTAATCGGAAATTCTCAGGGTTTTCTGCTGCAGTTTGTGAAATATTGACGCCATTTTTTTTAGATCTACTGAAAAGGGACAAGATCACCGGCACTTGATGCAAGAATCTCCACCACGTTTTGTATTTTGTTTTTAGGTTATGTAGCCTATAGTCATAAATGTCATATTAAAATACGTTATATGGTGGTAAAAGGCCACTAAACATATATTATTGGTAAGACCTCATTTTTTCGGCTAATACCTGCCCTGGAATGTACATTAGTAACAAAAAACTGTGGGCATTTTTAGTGAAATTATTAGTTACAAAAAAATAAAATAAAAAAAAAACCGGGGGAAAATACGAAAAGGCTTGTAAGGGGGTGTTTTCCTCAAGTATGCTACCTGTGTAAAACATGGTAAGATCCAACCTGATATCTATCTGGGTGTAGTGTACTTCTATAGCTTTTGTAAATCGCTTGTTTACAGTTATGTATTTAATCCCAGACTTGTAATCCCATTAAGTAGCCACGATCTACATCATATTCTGAATAATGGTACCAACATGCATGTTATTATAGACTCATATATTTAAATTGCTTAAATACAATGCGCAATCTTGGTATAATGTCTCTACTGGGAGATTGAAGTTTTATACAATTGACTTATGAAAACTCTCTCTCGGAAAGTTAAACAATGATTGTCGCATCAATTCCATTAATATCAACAAAACGAACAATCACCTCTCATATGATGTATGTTTATAAAAAAACATTTAAGCATTAAGGCAAATTTAATGTTTAATTACATAAACAATAATTTAATATGACTTAATTAGTTTACCTTCCGGTTTACGTATCTTGCTACCTTTCGTTGCGGCTTGTACAACTGTTTGTTGAAACCTAAACAAATAATTAAAAAAACAAAACATAATGTAGTCGTTTTTATATTCCATATAAAAATAATCATGTTTAAAAGGAGGGACCGTCATGGTCATGATCGTATGATTTACAACTGACTATACAATCAGTGCTTATCACCACTGTCGTTGTGAGTACGAATCCCGCTCATGGCGAGGTGTACTCGATACAATATTATGAAATAAAGTTTGTCAGTAACTTGCAGCTGGACGGTGAGTTTCTTCGATCGGGTACTCCGGTTTCCTCCACCAATAAAACTGGCCGCCACGATATAACTCAATATTGATGAAAGTGGTGTGAAACACCATACATTTTTGTAACCCAGCCCAGTCTATCTAAAAGGATTTGGCTAAAATGTTTACTACCGAAAACCCACAACTTAACTGTGCGAATTTAAATGATAAAGTAATATATATTGGTCCTAGTTCCGTAAAAATATTACAATGTGATCTAAATATGAGAAGGGTATTTTTAATCACGTCTTAAAACGGTAAACTATGAAAGGATATTTTTTCATATCATAGTTCAATTTTCTCTGTGGTTACTGTGGTAAATATTCATGTCATGAAAGGCATCTCTATTCTGGAGGGGCCCGGGTGGTTCAATGAGTTAGGTCGTTGGATCTAGCAACTCATACAAGCCTATAACCAATACGGCATGGGTTCGCGCCCAGCTTTGTAAATTACAAAAATGGGTGCACTCGACTCACAGCCGCAAGTGATCAAGTTTACCAGTTGCTTGCCCAGGGTCGGTGGTTCTCTCCGGGTACTCTGGCTTCCTCCACCACTATTGGCACTACAACTTTTTAGTGGTGTAAATTTACAACATGAACTTAGTTAAATTCCTTCTTTAACAGCTGTATGGGTTAAATTGTTATTTCCTCTAAATTATATATTAAAGTATTCTTAACATCACAGTGATCTTCTTCTTCTTCTTCTTTGATATAGTAATTAAACTCATTTACTGAGTACTGATGAAAATGATTGATATGAAACAATAATAGCAAGATGTATTTCGGATGACAAAAAAAAGGAAAGAACGTAGACTCGGAAAGAATACAAACAAAATTACTGTAGATTCTATATCTCTATAAATAACATTCAGGATCATTTTTAGTTACATTTTTTTACGACGTCATAGTATCACGGTTAGAGGTTATGACCTTGTCTTGTTGTTTTTTTGTATCTCTTGGCAGTTTATGTTTTGCAACTGACGAAGACGGTTGTGCCGTCGAAAATTTTTGCAATACTTTGTTTAAATATGTTTATGATCTCCATGAAGAAATATTTTGTTTGATTGTCTATAAATAACATAAACATATTTTAGTTACATTCGAAGAACATGTAGATCTATCGAATCGCAGATCAAATTTTACACTCACCATTTATAAAGCATTTAGATTGTCCTACGTGTACAATTATCACGATATCCCTCTTCTTCGGTTAATAAAAAAGTACAAGGATATATCTAATATTAAGTGCACATGACACCTTTCTGCACAAACGTGCAGTAACCTTCATCAAAGTAAAAAGATAAGAAATTCAAATAATCTGAAAGCATTTTTGGTGTACATGTATAAACAAATGGAAACGGAAACAACTACAGCTTGAAGAAAGATGAGAATGTAATGCTTAGTAAATCGATATACTTACAAAATGCTACACAGAATTAGAAAACAAAACATAACGTAGGTTTCCATTATTCAAGTTGTTTGACGTCATCTATCGAAATATTATGACGTTGAAAATATCGCGAAAAAGAGGGATCTTACTTTACAAACAATCCAAAATGTACGTTAGCGCGAGATGTGTATTTGTATCATTATTCTTATTTAGTGTTACAAAATTGGAACAAAAGAATGTATATAGAAGGGAATTGGTACGCTACAACAAATCCGTTACACAGATTGTAATTGTTTGTCTATAATCAAGATTTTATTTAAGGATTGATCACAATTTTTGTTCGGTTCATTCGAAATAACCTCAATCAGGTTGTACACACCGGGTAGCCCGCGTAGCGAGTTACGCAAGGGTCAATGTGTACAACCTGATTGCGGTTATTTCGAATGAACCGAACAAATAATTTCGACCAATCCTTATAAATTAATTCAAACTTATTTTGCTATGATATTGAAAAATTTATTTATTTTTTCAAAATAAGACAAATAATCGGATATAAATTTAAATAATCCCAAAGGTGCCTCATTTAAAGAAAATCACCTAATGACAACGGCACGTTAGACCTTGAGAACTACGTCTATTTTTCGATTCAGTACATTGACAAATAACCTCAACGTTTTAAACCAATCAAAACACGTATACAATGACATGTGACTCTAAAATTAATTTATTATACATTGTAAAACACACACAAGTATGTGTGGAAATATTAGCTTGAAAATCTGTTCGTATTTTAACATATGTGGAAAATGAAAAAAACATCTTTCTCAGAAACTAGAAATTTGATTGACACCAAACTAAACATGAATAATTATTGAATGGTCCCTTACAAAATTCCATTTCTTTTTGTGTCGATTGGAAATCCAAGATGGCCACCAACCGTAAGACAATTTTAACATAGAACCCAATGGGAAAAATATTTCCAAATTATTCCAATCTGAAACCAATGAAACGTTTGAAAGCACAAACTTGGCTGGAATGTGTCTTTGATGGTCCTTTATAAAATTTATGCTTTTTGTGTTGATAGGAAATCCAAGATGCTGTCATGGCAGAACAAATTTAACATGCTATCTTACGGAAGAAATGGTGCAAAATGTATTCCAATGGGAAACCAATAAACCATTTGAAAGAAAACTTAGCTGGAATGTGCCTTGGATTGTACTTTACAAAGTTCTGTTTTTGTGTGTACCGGTATTAGAAATCCAAGACGGCGTTTGCAATATGACAGTTTTAATACAAGAAAGAGACTATGGAAAAATGAAAAAAAAAACAAAAAAAAAACAATTTCTAATACGATACAAGTTTTGCATCCAAGTCTCCATTCAAGTTTCTTGCTTTCAAGTTTTTTGATCGTGTATACCATACAAGAAACTTGAATCAAAAAACTTGAACGGACTTGGATGGAATAGAAATGCATCATATTTTTCTTTCAACTTGGATGGAACTTGGATAGAGATTGACCAATCAGAAGACAGAATCCTTATCAGCACGAATTTGTGAATGTTAATAATAACAACTACACGTTAAACGCTCAGCAGCTGATATAGAGTTTCTAATAACAGTATTCTTCTTTTCTATATATGGGCGAACTTTCTCAAGGAGTATGTTGAATGTAGTTGTTGTCATCCTGAGATACTTCAAATATTCATCAGGATCCTCTTCTCTTAATTCCTGTACTAGGTTGCTGTAGATGCTCCTCTGTCGTCGCCTTCGAAGCCATTTACGAACCCATGTTGACCTCTTTTTTGGAGCTTAATCTCCTTCGCAGTACAATTGTACATAAAATGCCGTTGGTCACTGGTCTCCCGACGCCAAGATTATATGGTAAGATTAAATTTTGAAACTACTGTAAACTAGAGGTTCAGGTGAGCCTGTATCACTCACCTGACTTAAATAATTCTGAAAGGGGACCACCCAAGGACCATTTTGAAGTAAAAAAAAAAGGGGGGGAGTAACTCTGGTTAGATTTGTCGAAAAATCATTATTATCGAACTTGACCTAGACATTCATGAGATACACTTACATACCAAACCTAGTTTCAATCTGACTTTTTGTTCACAAGTTATAATTTGGAAACCAAAAAAATAACAATTTTGAAGTATAAAAAGGGATGTAACTCTGGTAAGATTTGTCGAAAAATGATCGCTATCGAACTTGACCTAGATATTCATGAGCTACACTTACATACCAAACCTAGTTTCAATCTGACTATTTTGTTCCCAAGTTATCATCTGGAAACTAAATATTTAGCAATCTTGAGGTATAAAAAGGGGCACAACTCTAGTAAAAATTGTCGAAAAATTGTCATTATCGAACTTGACCTAGATATTCATAAGATACACTTATGTGCCACACCTAGCTTCAATCTGACTTTTCATTCACAAGTTATCTTCTGAAAACCAATTCGGGACATACGGACGAAGTATAAAAAGGGATGTAACTCTGGTAAGATTTGTCGAAAAATGATCGCTATCGAACTTGACCTAGATATTCATGAGATACACTTACATACCAAATCTAGTTTCAATCTGACTATTTGTTCCCAAGTTATCATCTGGAAACCAAATATTTAGCAATTTTGAGGTATAAAAAGGGGCACAACTCTAGTAAAAATTGTCGAAAAATTGTCATTATCGAACTTGACCTAGATATCCATAAGATACACTTGTAAACATGCCACACCTAGCTTCAATCTGACTTTTCATTCACAAGTTATCATTTGGAAACCGAACACACGGACGGACGGACGACACCCATTTCTATAGTCCCCTCCGACGAAGTGTCGGGAGACAATAATAATGCAATACAAATGAGCACCCTCTTCTCCTCCCAAAAATACCATTTTGTTTGTTGTATCTCCCGCCAAAAAGTTTTCTTGATCCAATTTTTGTTGAAAGGAGACTTAGATGCAAAACTTGTATCGTGTATACCGGGCTAAAATAAATTAAATCGATTTGGTACGTATGTATACATGAATAGTCATTTTGGGTTGTCTCTTTTATTTTATTTTATTTTTGTGGATCGGAAATCCGTGTTGGCAGATCTAGACACCACATGATATTGTTCAGGTTATGGGAGTGTGAATGAAAATGTTTTTTTTTTCTCCCAAATACTAAAAACGGGTAGATCTGGACATTGTTTCACACAAGGTCTAAATTGATTTATCGGCAATTGGTTTTTCAACAAAATGTATGACTATTTGACAACGCTCTCGCATTTTTCCTTGCCACTTCCGAACTGGGACATTGAGACCAGCTTAAAGGTGTTAGAGATAGGGTTATGGTGTTTACCGCCGCTTTCAACATTATTTCAGTTATATTGGTGTGGAAGACCAGTGAAAATTAAAACTTTAAAATGTCAAAGTTAACAGTTTTTAAATTAAAAAACAAACTTTTAATAAAAAAATCACCTTATATTAATCATCCAAATATAGTAACGGTATACGAACGGTACACGAACGGTACAAATGTTATCCATCTTCGCGCATTTTCAAAATTATCGGTTGCTTAATTATATACCCCACCCCCTCCCCCGATTTTCAGAACATTGGCTGTTGTAGGTCGCAAACTGCCAATTTTATGTGAAACTTTTTCACAATTTACGACCTTTTGTTGAACGATGTCCGTTTTTCGGGAATATATTTTAAAAGTTCACGTACTCGTCCGTATTCCTAAATTGTTGAAAGACAATAACAATAACAATAAAATCAAAAACAATAACAAAACTTCTTTGAAGTTTTAAAATGTCCGTGTTAAACTATCTTCCTGTTTTCCACACCAACAATTTGGTTCCATAATCAGCTTCAAATACAGAAAATAATATTTTGTGGCGACTTTCTTTTGTCGAAGTGTATATACTATTATTGTTTTCCTTTGTAATTTCGTAATTTGATAGACTGGAGGAAACGAAGAGGTTTTTTTATTAAGCATGTATGCAGTGATAACATAACATTCCACTGTATAAATGGTCCAAACGTCACATTAAATTTGCCATGCGTGTATTTGTTTTTAAAACCCTATTATACTGTGATATTCATTTTCATATTCATGATATTGGCATATTAGATGTAGACAATTTCTTAGTTTAAAGTTTAAACATAGTTTATTGTCCAAAAACATGACAAATATAGGATCAGATACAAGTTTTTCAACTTAGAACATCTTCTCCTTTATATAAACAATATACAGATACAGTTGAACATAAATACAATTCTTGATGATACAAAATAAAATTAAAAAAAATAAAATTAGTGTTTATACACAAGCAAATTCTATATGTATGTAAAGCAACACCATTTTGTAAGTAGATAAGTAAGTAATGACTTTATTTCAATAGGGTAACACAGTTAGCAACAATAAGCTAATCTTCCCTGTGGCCCTCAAAACAATAATAATCAAATACAGCAAATACAATGTCAAACAATACATTTACATATTGTTATTCACAACAAAATATCACAATCTGAGTATAATCAAGGATAAATCCTCGGTATGATGAATATAATCATTCGTTATTTTGTTTTGACATTAAATAATCTGTATATTTCTTTTTGAATAGATCTATATCTTGAATTAATTTTAAATTAGGAGGTAAAGAATTCCATAAAATAGTTCCGGAGTAGTGAGAAGTTCGTTTCATAAAATTAGAATTTGGTCTTGTAACGAACAAATTTCTCTTTGCAGATGATCTTAATGAATAAACATTAGAATTTGTTTGTTCATTGTATAAATCGCGAAATAAGATCAACGGCATTCTAATTTCAGGGTTCGTGTTGTGGTGTTTCACGCCACTTTCAATAATATTTGGTTTATTAAACCTACAAAAATATACCTTCGTGACTTAGTTTTCGAGATATTTACGATCGAATTTCGACCATTTTTCGACAATTTTTAAAATACGGATTTTTATAGCGGTAAAGAAAATATCACAATTTCAATACGACAAAAGATACATATGTAATTGCATCCGGTTTTTTGCAATAGCTTCCTATGATAATTTCGTTCATAGATGATGAACATGTACATTGACAATAATAGATTAAGTAGTCCAAAAATTCTACTTATTTGTGGAATATGGATTATTTAGTGGTTTCTTCATGAATAAATTTGCATGTAGAAAAAAAATGCCAATTGATATTTTCTTAATATTTTGTCATGATATTCTCGCAATGATTTTATTTAGAATTTTAACACAAAATAAGGGGGTACATGTGCTTGTTTTTTTAGCTACAGAACAAAAACCGTGCATTTTTCATAACAAACCTAGACATCGTCAATTTCGGCGCCAAATTACCCTACAATGTCGTTACCGAGACGTCGCGAAAACAACTTGCGGTATTCGGAAAAGTAATTATCTGCCCTTGCTACTGTATCGTATTCCCTTAACCTCGACGTTGTGTATTGTTCGCAAAGCAGCGTTCCTCTTTTTCGCGACATTTTCGACGTCATAATATTTCGACAGATGACGTCAAACAACTTAAATAATGGAAACCTACGTGATGTTTTGTTTTCTAATTCTGTGTAGTATTTTGTAAGTATATCGATATACTAAACATTAACAATATACAATTTCTCATCTTTCTTCAAGCTGTAGTTTCTTACTGAATTGTTCTTGTTACCATTTGTTTATACACGAGAAATGCTTTCAACTGAATTATTTGACTTTCCTGGCTATCATTTTGAACGTACGCGTACCCGATGGAGGTTATTCCAGAAAAGCATAGTGATTGTAAAATTTGACTAGCGATTCGATACGTGACATGACGTTCTTCAAGTTTTACTAAAATATGTTTTATGTTATTTATAGAGAGATAATTTTGCTTATAATCTTTCTGATATTTCTCTTTTTTGTTATCCAAAATGCATCTTGCTATCATTGTTTCATGTCACTCAATTTGATTTCTGTGATGTTAAGAATACTTTAAAAAGCATAGTATGTAATGTAGTATTATATAGAATATCTTTTATTTCCATAAAGAGATACCCTCAACCCAGTCAAGGGGCAAATGTTTACATAATAATGCAGGTACATACAATAGTATATGATTTAGTGGATATAACAATTTAACTCATACAGCTCTTAAAGAAGGAAAACTAAGTCCATATTGTAAATTTAAACCACTAAGGCGCGAGGTGTACTCGATACAACATTATGTGATAAAGTTTGTCAGTGAAAGGCGTCATGTGCACTTAATATTAGATATCTCCTTGTACGTTTTTATTAGCCGAAGAAGAGGGATATTATAGTGATAGTTGTACACGTAGGACAATTTCATGCTTTAATATAAATGGTGAGTGTAAACTTCTGTAAAGTGTAAAATTTGACCAGCGATTCGATAGATCTACATGTTCTTCGAATTGGCACATTATGTTTATACGAGTGGTTTTTATTTGTACATAATAAAAACAGGATTGTTAATTTTTAGGATTTATTTTTAGTTGAAATATATAGGAAAATCAACGTCAATTTTTATTTGTTATGTTTTAAATTATGTGCAAATAAAAACCACCCATATGTAAACATAATGAGCAAATAAACAATCAAAATATAAACAATTCTGAATGTTTTGGTGTAAAATTTTAAAATCTATCCAGAAATGACTTCACAATAATTTTTGTGAAAAATATGGTTTTGGTTGATTATAAAGGGATTTTTTTTTACAAGTTTAAAGACTTTTGTCACCATACTGTATATACAATAGTATATGATTTAGTGGAAATAACAATTTAACTCGTACAACTGTTAAAGAAGGAAAACTAAGTTCATATTGTTTTATCCCACTAAGACGAGGTCTACTCGATACAACATTATGTGATAAAGTTTGTCAGTGACTTGTGTCAGGTCGGTGGTTTTCTCCGGGTATTATGGTTTCCTCCACCAATAAAACCGACCTCCCCGATTTAACTAAAAAATTGTTGAATGTGGCGTTAAACACCATAACCCTAGCTCATATTGTAAATTTAAGAATGGGAAAATATTGAATGTGCATTACTTCTACTTTAGCGGACCCTAACCCTAACCCTAACCCTCACCCTTTTATTGTCATATCAGTATGATAACGAAATGAAAGGTAGGTCATTTATTGTTAGAAAGCCATTATCCTTAAAAGGAATGCCTTACATGGCATGATTATTTACCACAGTAGCCACAGAGAAAATTGAACTTTGATGTAAAACAAAATCCTTCCATACTTCACCGTTTTAAGACGTGATTTAAAATATCCTTCCCATAGCCATCCAATGACAGGTCTTCATTTTTTGTGCCCCCCTCCCCTTTCCGATCATATATACATTTGTAGTCACAATGAAATAATGTTTCGGTACTAGGACAAATATATTTTACTTTATCATTTAAATTCGCACAGTTAAATTGTGGGTTTTCGGTAGTAAACATTTTTAACCAAATACTTTTAGATAGACTGGGCTGGGTTATTGTGTTTCATGATTGATTGATTGATTGATTGATTGATTGATTGATTGATTGATTGATTGATGTTTAACGTCCAGCGAGCAATTTTTCAGCTATATTCAGGACGAGAATAATTTAAACGCCACGGGACTCGAAACAAGGAAATGTGATGGGTAGGGACGGAAAATTTTGCCAGTGCAACATGTCTCCTATGGATCACTCATCATGAGCATAATGACAGGACCTCGGTTTTATTTACGTCTCATCCGAAGGACGGGTTGGATGTCAATGTATACATCCCACACAACCGACGGACGCCCCTTCAAGCCGAAGAAGCTCTCAGTCCCATTTCTATACCCCGGGGTTCCCGCGGGGTTGACCCCTTTTAGAGGACTAGTGCCTCTAGGACGGAGAAACCTGGTGCCTATTCTACGCCCGACACACCCTCTGGGAGGGGGTTATTGTGTTTCACGTCACTTTCAACAATACTGAGTTATATTGAGGAGGGACAGTTTTATTGGTGGAGAAATTGTATTTACCGGAGTACCCGATCATAGAAACTCACCGACCTGCCGCAAGTTACTGACAAACTTTATCTCATAATTAAATATTGTATCGACTACACCTCGCTGTGAGCGGGATTCGAACGGTGATAGGCACTGATTGTATAGTTAGTTGTAAATCATATGATCATGACCACGACGGTCCCTCCGTTTAGACATGATTATTTTTATATGAAATATAAAAACGACTACATTAAATGTTTTTTTTTAATTTATTTTTTAGGTTTCAACAAACAGTGGTACAAGCCGCAACCAAAGGTAAACCGGAAGGTAAGCTAATTAAGTCATAGTAAATTATTGTATATGTAATTAAACATTTAATTTCCCTTAATGCTTCAATTTTTTTTATATTTCTTTTTTCAAAAACATACGTCATACGAGAGGTGATTGTTCGTTTTGTTGATATTAATGGAATTGATCATGTGACCATCATTGTTTAAACTTTCTTTTCATAAGTCCAAGTGTATAAAATTTCAATCTCCCAGGAGAGACATTATACCAAGATAGGGCAATTACTTATTAAAAAAAAAAAGAAGACAAGAATCAATCGTATTTAAGCAATTTAAATATAGGAATCTATAATAGCATGCATGTTGGTACCATTACTCAGAATATGATGTAGATCGTGACTAACTACTAAGTACGAGATAATAGGTCTGGGATTAAATACATAACTGTCAGCAAGCGATTTGCAAAAGCTATAGAAGTACACTGCACTCAGATATCAGGCTGGATCTTACAATGCTTTACACAGGTACTTGGGGAAAACACACCCTTACTACCTCCATTTTGTTTTTCTCCCGATTTTTTTAATATTAAGTTTTATTTTTTGTATCTAATAGTAGTAACATTTCACTAAAAAATGCACTAATCGCAAGTCCACAGTTATGTTTTTCTATTGTACATTCCAGGGCAGGTATTAGCCGAAAAAATGAGGTCTTACCAATAATATATATTTAGTGACCATTTACCACCATATAATGTATTTAATTAAATGTATGACTATATACAGGTTACATAGCATAAAAACAAAATTCAACATGTGGTGGAGATTTTTGCATCAAGTGACGGCGATCTTGTCCTATTTCAGTAGATATTAAAAATTTGGCGTCAATAAACGACAGCGGAAATCCCTGAGAATTTCCTATTAATATTCCGTTCTTAAACATCGTTTGCTGAAGATTAAACATGCTCAAGAATATTGTTGTAAAAATAATAATTCAGGCGATAGCAAGGGATAGAATGCAACTGAAATACTACATAAATTCAGCGGGGAAAATTACGTAACGAATTAAGAAATAACGGTATTGTATTTTGAGCTTTACGGACGTAAATCGTCCCAAATTGACTATCGAGTTTTACCTAGCGGTGCGTAACGGAGGTAGTTAAACGGATATTTGCGATCGTAAAACCAAGTTTTACGTCCGCAAAACTTAATATACAATACAGTTATCTCCATTCTAATGCAATACTGAACATTAAGATGTAATATTATATTTTAGAACTAGATTTCTTTCAATATTCGAAAATCAATATTTTTCAATAATGCAACTTGAAAAAATGTTTTGAAATATATTTTTCTAGAACCACTGAACCATTAAAAAGGTAATTAGGTTTGACCTTTTCTTGGATGATATTTACAAATTATTGTGTTTTCACTGTGTCGATCGGAAATCCAAGATTGCTGTCACTGTGAGAAGTAGTGTAACCAAGGATCCTATATAAAAATGAAAAAAAAAAAGACTTTCACATAAATTACAAACTTGATGGAACGCAAATAGTACATGAATGTAACTATTACTTAGTCTTGATTGTTTAATTGTTTGTTTTAGGAGACAAAGTCTGTTTGCGAGTAATAGAACACGAAGGACAGTTTTATAAACAGAGTCTGGATGATGGCCAGCTTGATCTCAGAGAAAAAAATTCTTACGTCTATATTGAAATAGCGTTCAAAAGACCAATGATTCTATTAGGATGGGGGATAGCTGGAAAGAAAGGAATGTTACAGGGTACTGGGACAGAAAGACGTGGAGTTGTAACGGAATATGTAATGAAGTTTATGACACAGAAAAGTGACTGGGTGTTTATTAACAATTCAAAAACAGGAAATGAGGTATATAAAAATAATTTTAATAAATATATGCTATTGTTGATTAGTTTTCTAAGTAACCGAATCCGTATTACATTTACATGGGGTTTAATAATGTGTGCCGTATTACACGGGGTGTAATATGGATTTTTCAAAATGACGACCGGAAATTTTGTATGAGATCGAGTATTTAGTTTTTTCACAATTATAATTCCTTTTTGGAAAAAAAATCCCCCCTTCCCCTTCAGGTTTTCCGGTCCGATTAATATTCGTTATTAGTGTATCTTATTTTTACTTCCATCGTCTGCAACCACTGTCAAAATGGATAACGGAGAAAACATGGAAAATGCCGGTTCGTTATGCAACCAACGATGACACTGTACTGCTGGCTTAATAAATCAAATGAAAAACAGAAACACAAGTAGGAAAACTGAGTATGATCTGAAATTAATGAAGAATTACTTCCCTTCCCTTTATTCATAATATGACATTATTATTGCATCATATCCCATACCATATCAAGCTAAAGATATGGTTTCTGAAAACGATAAACCTTCACAAATATTAAGATAGACGCATTATTGAAGCATATAATAAATAGGTTATGAATGATATGGCATTTTTCATATCACATGTCATGTCAACCATCGACCCATATATTATAAGCCCTCGGACATTCGGCTCTTGAGCTATTACATGTATTTATACTGCAATCGTTCTATTTGAGCAGTCAAAATGCGTTGACAGTATATTTACAAGTGATAAACGGTCACTGACCGTTTATAACATTTAGAAATCAGTTGGGGCCTCTTGGGGGTAACTAACTTTTTAAATAATTTGAATATTGGTAGTAATATCCATTAATGTCACTAATGATTGCAATATAAAGACAATAACAGTGCATTGACTTGACATAAAGTTCGATATACGTATTCGGCACGAATCTTGGAAAATGCTCGGGAAACCCTCACATTTTCCCCGATTCTAAGCCTCATTCGTATATCGATTTTATGTCAAGTCAATGCACTGTTATTGTCTATACAATATGGCTTTATGGGTGTCTCGGGTTGATATCCCATGTGATATAAAAAATGATTTATAATAATCTATAAATATCATCCTTGTCGTTGGATATAGATATTATCATGTGTAAAGATCAAAAGAACAATTTACAGTCAATAAACCAACATTTGAAGAAACTATTTTTTTTAATCGTTATCTCACCGCTCACGCTTGCCTGTCTGCCGGGCAGTACCATAGTTAATATGGTGCTTGTAATTTCCGATCATATTTCTTAAAAGTAAATAGAATGTGTTTTGGTAATTTGTAATTAACCACAGTCAGAAATTGGATGAAAAGCAATATAACAAAAATTAAAAAAAATAACACAAAAACAAACACAGACAAAAAGGGTAGAATCTTCTTTGGTGGACCCTGGAAGTCAGATATTGGCATAATCAACGCGCATGACTCATAAGCTTTCATTTCGTTACCATGCGGATATGACAACATATCTAAATGTTAGGGTTCGCTAAAGTAGAAGGACTCCAACAAATTATTTAAAAAGTTAGTTACCCCCAAGAGGCCCCAACTGATTTCTAAATGTTAGGGTTCGCTAAAGTAGAAGGACTCCAACAAGAAAAAATACAAAAAAGAAAACAAAACAAACACACAAACGAAAACAAAAACAAAAAACAAGAAGGAAAAAAAAAACACACCCACAAAAAACATTTGAAACTTCATTAAACATTTTGTTTTAATAAAAAAAAATAGTTATGGAACCTGGTTTGATTGATGTTCTGTATTTCTCGACACTTGCCGTATGTTTTGATTGATGAGTAACCGCAACATGAAAACGACAAACAGACACAGAGCAAAAAGACTACTGTGAGTGTGATACATTATTGGGGGTCTAAAATTGGCTCGAACAGCTTCGGTGGTGTATTGGTTAGCGTGCTCGCCTCGAGTGCGGCGGATCGTGGGTTCAAACCCAGATTGGCTCAAACCAAAGACTATATGATTGGTATTAGTTGCTTCTCTGCTAAGCACACTGCATTAAGGAGAAAGAGCAAAGAATGGTTGGTGCGGAATCAGGATTATTTGTCCGAGTGGGGCTACATGTCTATCCACGGACTGTTGTTTCAGAGAGCTAGCACTATAAAAATCCAACTAAGGATGTTGGTCTAGAACAAAGCGGACCTCGTCATCATTTCATTGACAATTAACTTGTTCTCGTCATGATATTTACTGAAAAATTGCTGAGTTGGCGTTAAACAACAATCACTCACTATAATTTGTATTTTGATTTTTGGGTGTGGGGATAATGATTACATACACATAAGATTAATTGACACATCACAGTTGCCTAGTATTTTAAAAACCAGGACAACGTGCTAATTTTGATATATTTTATTAAAATAACTGAATATTAAAATCGGTCTCAGTGTAAACGAAAGTTAGAGAAACATAAAACTTGATTGATCGATTGATTGATTGATTGATTGATTGATTGATGTTTAACATCCAGCGAGCAATTTTTCAGCTATATTCAGGACGAGAATAATTTAAACGCCTAGGGACTCGAAACAAGGAAATGTGATGGGAAGGGAAGGAGAATTTTGCCATTGCAACAGATCTCCTATGGACCACCCATGAGCATAATGCTCATAATGAGCTGTTACACTGGGTTCTTTAACGTGCGAAGAGGGTAGCAATCTCTCAACACGGGACCTCGGTTTTATTTACGTGTCATCCGAAGGACGGGTTGGTTGTCAATTTATACATCCCGCACAACAGACGGACGCCCCTTCAAGCCGAAGAAGCTCTCGGTCCCATTTTTATACTTGAAGAATAAGAGAAAAAAAAATATATTATTAAATCTTTTTAAGATGTGACTTAGCAGGTGAACTATTAAACTGACCTGTCGCTCGATGTAGAAATTGTTTTAAGCTGATTAAATGTCAGTTCTTTGACATAAATATGACTAGACAGCTCAGCCCAGAGCATACCATCTACATTTCGGGAAAGAGAATCGAGTAATAGTTGGTATTTGAAACGAAGGAATGGGGAAAATATTATACATTTTGTATTATGAATTATTCAGTCAGTCTGACATGCAAAGCCTTTTAATTTTGTAGGTGTTCAGGTCACGAGGAAACCTTGCAGTTCCAGATTTAGTGTCACATGTTCAACTTGCTAGTCCTATTATGACAATGGGTCTGCGATTGTATCCACAATTATGGGAAGGCGTTCCATTTCTCAGGATAAGATTATATTTGTGTCGACCCGAAAATGTGGGTCATCCTTCGGAATTAAACAGACCACAACCACCCAAATCTGATGTCTCTACCAAATCTAAAAATACAAAAGAAAGTACATCTAAGAAATCATCATCAAATCTAACCACAAATGGCAAACAGTCTTCAAATCGGTCTGGTCGTAAATCTCGACATAGGGATTTGAACTTAATCAATAATGATCGGCATAAATCCAAAAGCCGGGTTCAATCCAAAGATCAGCTTCAATCAAAAGACCGGCTTCAATCAAAAGACCAGCTTCAATCAAAAGACCGACTTCAATCCAAAGACGGGCTTCAATCCAAGGATCAGAAGCATTCCAAAGACCGACTTCAAACCAAAAGCCGTAAATCTAAAGGCCCTAATTCCAAGGACCTGCATCAATCCAAAGACCGACCTAAATCCAAAGATGTGCTTCAATCGAAAGACAAGCTTCAATCCAAATACATGTTTCATCCCATAGGCCATAAATCCAACGACTTGCTTCAATCCAAAGATAATAAATCCAAAGGGTATAAATCCAAAGATCGGCTTCAATCCAAAGATCACAAATCCAAAAATCAGCCTAAATCCAAAGGGTATAAATCCAAAGATCGGCTTCAATCCAAAGATCATAAATCCAAAAATCAGCCTAAATCAAAAGGTTATAAATCCAAAGATCGGCTTCAATCCAAAGATCATAAATCCAAAAATCAGCCTAAATCCAAAGGTTATAAATCCAAAGATCGACTTAAATACAAAGGCCGTAAATCTAATCGTAGTAAATACAGAGAACGGCTTCTAGCCAGATATCGACTTAAATACAAAAGGCGTAAATCTAAAGGTCGTAAATTCAGGCCCGGGTATCTAGCCAAATATCGACTTAAATACAAAAGCCGTAAAGCTAAAGGCCGTAAATCCAAAGACCGACATCATCATAAATACAACAAGTCTAAAGACCACCATCATCACAAACACAACAAGTCTAAAGGTCACCATCAACACAAATCTAAAGACCGTCATCAATCAAAGAAACATGCCGGTAAGTCTAAATCATTTAAACAAGATAGAGTCACTGTATCAACACTACAACCACGTTGGTACCTTCTCTTTCAGCATGCAAATATATTTACAATAAAATGGCAGCTATATCAATATAGCATATCTGACATAAAGGCTTTAACTTTCAAGAACATTATGTAGCTAAATATATTTGTTAAGGTAAAATCCGTAATTATAATATTTTTTCTGGTGTCAGTCACAGTATTTTAAATGGGTAAGCCGGTAAAACACATAATAACACTGGGTATTGTGTGCTCGAATGGTCTATACATGGCTTATTGTTTATACATTACATATTACGAATATTCAATGCAATTTCAATCTAAAAAAAAACCCGCTAGTCTAAGATACCACAGGGTAAATTAGAAACCGTATATCGATGGAGAAGGCAATGCAATAGCCAAATGAGAAAGAACAAATGGGTTAAGGGTTATGGTGTTTAACGCCACTTTCAACAATATATCAGTTATATCGTGGCAGTCACTTTTATTGGTGGAGGAAACCGGAGTACCAGGTGAAAACCACCGACCTGCCGCAAGTCACTGACAAACATGCATAGATTGTTGTAAATCCAACTACCACACGATCATGACCATGACGGCCCCCAAGGACAAAAGGACAAACAATGATCTACAAAGCACTGCACTGAAAACTAAAGAGTCAGCAACACGAATCCAATTTTAAATCGGGGATACAATTTTGCGCTCTGGAAGGGTTAGTAGTTCCTGCTCCACTAGTGACACCCGTCTTGTAACATGGTCTTGAGGTTAAGACATAAACATTTGTATTTGTTTAATATGACACCTTCAAATCATATCCATTTGTTGTTCACATACATGTATAAAAAATAAACAAAGTTATTTAAGGAATATTTGAAATTGTTGAACAGGTTATGATATATATATAACCTGGTTTGGGTCAGTTTACGCTTAATAAACCACGAAGCGGTTTATGAAAAGTGTAAACTGACCCAAATCAGGTTATGCAAGTATAACCTGTTCAACAATTTCAAATATTCCTTATAATTTAATTTTTATAACAAAATTTAATGATTCCTCGATTTTAATCACGATTATTTCATGTGACTATTTGAATTTGTCGTTGGCGTATGAACACGTTGGTGACATCACCAAAATTTTCTCTAGGCGGATTAGCCAATCAGACTGAAATATTCAAATCAAATTAAATTATTACTATTTGCAGCCAAGACATGCAAAAGCAAACCAAAATGGCGTTACACAAAGACATCAGCACCACCAAACGATGTTTTTATGGCAACAGGAGATTCTATACAGGCTTGGAGAGCAATGGGAGGGCTTCACATGGAACCATTTACCTTCAACATTAAAGCTAAGAACAGCCACAATATGGTTATAAAGAAAATTTATCTCCAAGTGTCATTCAAGAAACTCACAAAACTATTCGGATTTAGAATTGGAGGAAGCAGTTCCCCGTCGAAATGGGGATGTGTAACAAAGTTCGCCATCCTGTACAAAATTGAGACTAAACCAAATTGGTCATTTTACAGGGATGATTTTGGTGCACCTAGAGTAAGTTCTTATCAGAACCTATATATGAGTAATCGTCCATTAAATACAGATTAATGCATGGGCATTTCCATATTGGCCTGGTTATCATCCCGAGACACCCATATTGGCTTGAGACGAAGTCGAGGGCCAATATAGGTCGAGGGATAATCAGGCCAATATGGAAATGCACATGTATTAAATTATTTATTATATACTTTCGACATCTGCAGACGTAAACACCGGAAGTTGTTTATTTTGTCTGAAACGCACGAGGGGCACCTAATAACCGGTTATTTTCTCGGGGTGTGAAATAATGGACAGTTTACTTCCGGTCATATTGGTCATACAAAAATGCCTTTATTTTAACTATGTATGTAATAAGTTATTTTATGAGCAGTCAGGCCAGTGACCTAAATACACTATAAAAATTATTCCGTTCATTTCTTCAGACAATCCGTGGCGAGTAATTTAGATTCATTTTAAAATCTCATCTGAACAACCAATTTTCAAATACTGTCAGGGAACGAGAATTTTAATATTTGATGTAGTGACGAACACATAAACTCCACTGCTTTATTTTGATTGGATGTTACAGACAGACTTCCATTGATATAGACTCCATGGTTTTATTCATTAGAGATTTTGGAAGAAAGCAAAATTATAGTCCTGACAGCAATTAGGTTACACTTAAGGTGGTACCTAACACTACAGGGAGATAACTCTTTTAAATCAGTTGGACGTTTTGATCATATGATGTTTGTATGCAGATTTCAAGCATCTCGGTGATCAAAACCACAGAGAGGAAAGCTGCTATGTGGCTATTGAATTTATAGCTCTGAGTCAGTTGGTTGGAATTTGCTAAAATTTTGATATTTATTACAGTGGATATATTCAAACACACTGCCAAAAAAATAAGAAAATTAAACGAGCAGATCAAATTTTACCTGAAGTGTAAGGTACCACCTTAATTGACGAAATACAGCAGATTTGTATGAAGCAATCTTTGTAATTTTCCAATATAGTAAAGTTAGTACGTTTCATTGACAACTTTTCCATCCGTATTTCTGCCAAAAGTTTAATCAAGAAAAATATAACAAAACAAATTTATACCAAGAGTAAATCAAGCAAACAAAAGACTCCAACATATTTTTGACAAGTGAACAATAAAATTAGATACTAAAAGTAAGAAAAAATAAAAAATAAAACGTAGATATCAAATTGAGTGCGCATGGGGTGTTTCTGGAAAAATCTTCATCAAGTAAACTCAATATCGAAATTTCAGAAAGCCAAATAACTGAAAAGTGTTTGGGAGCAATTAAACCTAAGGGCATAAACAGGATACCGGTAGTCATAATCGACTATGGTTACATATGTCGGAAAGGGGGGGGGGGGGNGCTTAGTTTTGATAATAATTACATTTATTAGGAATAAACCAAGTGTTTAACTTGACATAGCTTCAGGACTCTGATAAATATGTAATATCGTTGATTTGTTTTGTGAAAATGGATTTCGCAGAGCAATCTCGCATCGAAGGCATGAGATGCGAGATGTGATAAGAAGTCCATTTCGAGCAAAACATGTCACCGAACGTATGTTTATCGAGGATTTGATAAAATGGCGTCGGTGACGTCATTATAGCATCACAATAAAAGCATAAAAGCATCCATATTATTGTAATTTCACTTTAGTTGCTTAATTAAAAACAGATAATATGTACAAATCAATTATTAATTTTATTTTTCTCAGGTATTTGACATGGGGAAAAGAGACAAGGAGTCATGTTCAACGCAGCTGACGTTTAGCTTACCAGCACCTATTATCACAAGAGCAATACGTTTATATCCAGAACGTTGGGCCAATCAGCCAAAGCTGCATATCAATTTCCTCTCGTGTAACTTAGAAGGTATGTAATGTTAAGTTCAAAGTTATTTGGGGTTTTGGTTTGTTCTTTGCAATAACAAGAAGCCTACTGATGATAACGTGCCGGACACATTATCATGCCAAAAGTGAGTTACGTTTTAAAAAAATCCCTATATAATCAACCAAAACCATATTTTTTCAAAAAATTATTGTGAAGTCATTTCTGGATAGATTTTAACAACATTTTCACCAAAACATTCAAAATTGTTTATATTTTGATTGTTTATTTTCTCGTTATGTTTATATGAGTGGTTTTTATTTGTACACAATATAAACAGGATTGTTAATTTTTAGGATTTATTTTTAGTTGAAATATATAAGAAAATCAACGTCAATTTTTATTTGTTATGTTTAAATTATGTACAAATGAAAACTACTCATATAAACATACTGAGCAAATAAACAATCAAAATATAAACAATTCTGAATGTTTTGGTGAAAAATTTTATTAAAATCTATCCAGAAATGACTTCACAATAATTTTTTTAAAAAATATGGTTTTGGTTGATTATATAGGGATTTTTTTAAAACGTGACTCACTTTTGGCATGATACTGTAGCTATCAGTGTCCGGCACGTTATCATCAGTATATTGATGGAGCGTGGAACTATAAAGAAGAAGAAGCCGCAATTCGATAGAAAGACAATACAAAGACGAAAAGAGAAAGGACAAATAGACAAACAATGGTCAACATAGCACTACACAGGAAACTGAAGAATGAGCAACACGAACCACAGGAAAAAACAAGGGTGAACTCAGGTGCTCCGGAAGGTATGAGTACAAGAATCAATCATACCCAAAAACGGTTATTATCGCAATTCCGGGACTCAGTTGTATTCCAATCGTAATTAACCAATCAAATGATAGCATTTAAAAGTTCATTAACCTATCATCATCGTTGATACAACCAAATCGTGTTTTGTGTTGACACAATACAATGTTTATTAACAGATCTTTTAGAAACAACAAGAGAAAGTATCAATGTCAAGTCGTGGCCATGATCGTACTGTAGTTGGATTTACAACTACCTATGCAATCAGTGCCTATCACCACTGATGTTATGAGTTCGAATCTCGATCAGGGTGGGGTGTACAACATTATGTGATTAAGTTTGTCAGTGACTTGCAACAGGTCGCTAGTTTTCTCCGGGTCCTCCACCAATAAAACTGACCGCCACAATATAACTGAAATATTGTTGATAGTGGCGTTTAACAGCATCAAAAACAAATACTTTTAAGTATTTTATTATACTGCAAAACAGTAATTTTCTCAATGTTCATTTACATCAATATTCCTTTCAGTAAATTTATATACATTGTATGTATAATGTTCTCTTCTTGCAGGAATTAACTGTATCAAGCCGTTACTAAGAAACGGACAATTGCAGAGACTTCAGTTTGGTCAGATGGATCACAACTTGCAAGCCAGGAACAGCATATACTACATTACCATTGAACTAAGTAAAAAGAGATTAACGAAAGTCAAGGCGATACGATTTTTACCAGGACCAAAAGATAATGGTATCTCCAAGTTTGTTCTTCAATATCGTGACACCCATGCCAAGTGGTCCGCCATTGATGACATAGATGGAGAAGTCATGGTACGTATGATGTTTGTTTATTTGTTTGTTTGGTGGTGTTTAATGCCACTTTCTACAATATTTCAGTTATATCATGGCGGTCAATTTTCTTGGTGGAGGACACCGGAGGACCCGGATAAAACCCCCGACCTGTCACAAATCACTGACAAACTTTATCACATAATGTTGTACACCTCGCCCTGATCGAAATTCGAACTCACAACATCAGTGGTGATTGGCACTGATTGCATAGGCAGTTGCAAATCCAACTTGAGTAATATCTATAAACTGATTTAAACAAGCCATGATTTGTTGTCGTTTTACAACAGGTATAATTATTTTCCAAAGTTGTTTTTCAAGTGTTAGGTAGATGTAGTATTTACGAAAATAATAATAGAGGTGAAAACACAACAACAAATCAGCTAGCGAGTTACCAACAAAATACACAGTTGTTTTAAAAATGGGTAAAATCCATTGGCATATGGCCAGTCAATGTGGAATTCCGAAAGTATTAAGTGAGTGAGTGGTTTTTGTTTAAAGCCATCTCAGCAATTTGTCAGCTACAGTCAATGGAAATAATTCTGCAGGTCTTCAAATAAATTTCATAAAAACCTGTCCAGAGATAGCTTTAAAATATTTTTTTTTAAATGTGGTTTCATATGAAACATATAGTAAAAAATCGAAGGTGACGAATACTTATGTCCATGGACGGTACACATATGATGACGGGGCAAGTTAATTTTCAATGAAATGATGATGAGGTCAACTTTGTATTAGACCAACAAGCTTAGCTGGATTTTTTATAGTGCTAGCTCACTGAACAGTAGTCCACAGATAGACATGTCGCCCCACTCGGACACATTATCCCGATACCGAGTCAAACAATGTTGGCTCTTTCTCTTTAATGCTGGGTAATGAGCGGAGAAGCAACAAATATCAATTTTATTATCCTTGGTTTGACCCAATCTGGGCTCGAACCCACTGTCTACCGCACTCGAGGTAAGCACACTAACCCTTATACCACCGATGCGGTTCTGAAAGTATTAAGCCACGCCTTTATATGTTGTTTTTTATAATGTTGTTTAGGTGGGAAAAATGTTTTAACATGACACATTTTATTAAAGTGCCTGTACTAAGCCCAATCGTAACTACTCGGCCATATAATATAATATAATATAATATAATATAATATAACCTCGTAAGTAGGTGGCGGATAAATAGAACTACTTTTCACATGTCAGTTACATGAAAGTTTGATAAAGTTATATTTTAAACAATTATCTATATTTCAATTATTTTCATGGATAAAAGTTAAAGTTTTAATTAGTTTTGCAAGATTAGATTTTATTAAGTATGTCTTCCATATTGGATTTTCGTGGACTATATATTTGTGCGGCTTATCTTCCGGCAAACAATTTAAGAAGAATTTCTACTATCTACTTTCGAAGTTATTGGAAGGGTAGTGAGAATGGCCGAGTAGTTACGATTGTACCAAGCTAAGACAGTCAGCCGCCATTTTTGTATCGATTTTGTCTTTGTTCTTATTAGATCGTGGAATTGTTGTGACAGAGTGTATTTAGAACAAATAATTTTTTGTGTATTTCTATCATAAAGGCTTTTGTCAATCTCCCATACAGAGTTGTCGGTCCTTGCAGGCTCTCTATCTCTGTAAACTTCTCGATTTTACAAGATTCTTGTAAAATATTAATATACTCTAGGTTTGCTTCTAAGACGATATTCGTCTTTTTTGCATATATCTTTAGTTTTGACGTGAATTATGATTTTATTTGAGGCGAAATACCATTTTAAAAAAGCTATATTTATAGGGACTATACTTTTGTGAAACGTTTTCCTATTCTGAGTAATTTGGTTTACTTATTCATCCGATAAAATGTCAACATTAGATACAATTGTTAAAGATTATGACAAGAACATCGTGTTGAAGGACTGTCAAAGGCAAGCTTTTGAATATCTACATGACAAGAAAGGAGATCTTTTGGTTAGTTTGATCACGTGTTTTGTGACTACTTTTGAGATGCTTACAGAGATAGAGAGCCTCCAAGGACCGACAACTCTGTATGGGAGGTTGAACTTTTGTTTGAAAGCATGTACATAATGCACGCGCACAAAATAAAGAGCATACTTACATGTAGCAGAAGTTATAAAAGTAGTATGGCTTCGACGCTTGCATATTGGTTAATGTATACTTAATTTAAATTGAAGTTTTCATATTTTGTTATATTTTCAAAAAGAATTTTATTAGATTGAATTCGAAATTATTTGAATGCATTATGACCCGAATACATGATGACAGTTCTCAGCACTGAAATATATCTGAATACGTCATGGCAACTATTCTCACACTATTACTAC
>MJUT01042061.1:176614-196409 GCA_002080005.1 Gigantidas platifrons | reverse complement strand
TGTTGTGTGTACTTGTACTTGAACAACTCGAGAGTAGATAACTCCAGCGTGAGGTCCAATAGGCTTAATGCTGGCCTTGCCGAGGACACTGGCAATTCGAATGGTTCTAAGCGTTAAATTAAAAAATAATAATAATAATAATACGTACTAAGCGAGGTAACTCGAACGATGTTACGAAAAATTTGATCTGGCTCGGATCCCAATAAGGTTGTAGGAGTGAGGGAGTGACACTTGTTATTTACCAATGAGCAATTTTCAGCTACATTGTGGCGATAACAAGCTAAGATGCATTTAATGAAATGATGATTTCCGTTTTGTAATAGACCAACACAATTTCACCAACCAGTCTTTACGTTGTGTGCTTGGCGTAGAAGTAGCTAATACCTATTTCATAGTCTTTGGTGTGACCCGATCTGGGCTCGAAACCCAACGGTTTTTTTACACTCTGCTTTATGTATTTATTTGTTTTAATTAATTGATTAATTAATTAGCTTACACTTATTTTATTTTATATTTGGGTGGAGNTGGTTCTAAGCTTAAATTAAAAAAAAAAAATCCAATTTTTTTCAATAATATATAAACAGACAGTGCATATACACACACATTACAAGACAAATTGCTCTATAATCGTATTTATCCTGAATTATCAAAGAACTTGTAATCAAACATGTAACAATACCCGTACATGGGGGTTAAACAAGCGTCATTGGACTATTGCATACCATTCTTACTTTGTCGAGGTTTACCCCTGAATCACGTTCGCGTCACAATACGTACTATGACCAAATTAATTACAAATTCTATAAAAAAAAATCATGACCATTCTGTCGAAAGTGAGTTTAGCCGAATGCTAATTCTGCAAAAACCGTTTTGTTGTTCTTACTTTCAATGTTATACAAAGTATCTACATGTAAAATAGTTTGACTATATGGTGTTTTTATTCATTTAAGACAACTTTATGGGTTTTTTCTTTTATCAATTTGCAAGTCGAACACACCCTTAACAAGTGTTATAGTGAACCTTAAGCAATTTGAATTTTGCGACAGTAAAATTAGCGCTTACCATCGACATGGCTTCAAATACAGTGAAGAGTTGTTTCCCTTGCTGCACATTTTCTGTTTATCAATCTTAGTATAAACACTGACAATAATAAGATAAAGAAAGTCGTAAATTAACAGGAAGTATTTGGATAACGTTTTAATGTAATATATTTATATTCCATTCCATGATGTGTGGTAATTAGTTCAATAATATTTACTTATCCTTCTTTAATATTTATTGGTAATTATGAGTTTTCAAAGCATGTTAAATTATAAGTTGCAAACTATACTTGATTCGGATTTCAAAGGATAATTAATACAGCTTGCAACATCTGGGAATTACAATCAAATCCTATCACAAGTCAAATATACAGCATAACTATGTAATGGAGAATAAATAAATTTGTAGCAAATGCTTAAATGTGATTGGTTAGAATTTTTTATCCATCATGTCATAGATAAAAATTTTAACCGGAAGTCACATGTTGGGGTCTCAATAGGGAAAATTTTTAATTTTAGTTCTTTTTAAGCAATTATTATCTGTCAAAATATTTTTTGGACAAGAAAAAAAGTTAATTAGGAATTAATTTATAAGGATTGATCACAATTTTTTGTTCGGTTCATTCGAAATAAATTCAAAAATGTTGTACACACCCTTGCGTAACCCGCGGGTTACCCAGTGTGTACCACATTTTTGAGTTTATTTCTTCATGAACCGAAAATAAATTTGAGATCAATCCTTAAATACATTCCAACTGTAGATTCTTAAAAATAATCAACGGGTCGAGTTGATTATTTTTAAGAATCTTCAAGCTGGGGTGTATTCTCTTACATAATACATTTCCATCTACAACAGTGTTTTCATTTGATATTTTTATTTTTTTTTAATGTTCAGAAAGCTAAATAAGCCACAATTAACAAAAAATAAACAAATTAATTGTATCGGCATTCGTGCTTTCGATTCTGGTTATATTTAGATATTTCAAGGTCTTTCAAGTGAAAAGAATCGTTTATATTTAAATATTTCAAGGTCTTTCAAGTGTCCCAAATGTTCACCTGTGGTCTGTCTGATTTGTTATTACTTGCGGTCGGTTCGTTAGTTGTTTTTGTATTGCGAGAATACATTTTAAAAGTTCACATACTCGTCAGTTTTGAACATAAATTATGCCAGATCTGAAATACTTGTATCGTGTCTTGTATATTCTGTATTGATAAATTGCTTTTTTAAACAAATTGTTGATATCTTTTTCAAAGCTTACTATCAAGAGTCATACATGATATATACTAATTATAGAATATAGTAGTGTGGTCACCGTAGCCGAGTAGTTAGATTGAAGTTTTGGAAGTGAAAAAGCCCAGCAGTGGTTCGATACCCGAATGTCCCAAAATATGCATATTTAAAATTTTAACCACAAGCCGAGAGGCGAGTGGTTAAAATTTTAAATTTAACTGTCGAGAGTGGAGAAATATCGTAACCCACATGGGCAACTGAAGAAAAATTTGTTTCTCCCATTATTTAACACGAACTTTATTTCAAAAGCCGTCAAACGAGTCAAACGTGTCAAATGCGGGGAAAGGCACGAGACATTTTAATCCTCTAGAGGATTACAGATTTTTCCACCACTGGTTCAGCGGGGTTAAAACGCGGTAATAATGGGAGAAACTAGTATATCTCAGTATTTTAAAATACATTTCTCTAACGTCACTCTATTGTTCGGGCAGTGGATTATTTCTAAGAATCTATGGTTTATTCTTTTGTTCTTCCATATATAAACTTTAACCTTTTACCATTTTAGGCTTAAAATCTGTTTTGAAATATTTTGGGACTTGCGCGATTCGAACCAATGCAGGACTTTTTAAAGTCTGCTTTCAGTTTAAAAACTTTCGTCTAACCATCCGACTACTGTGATCACAGTACCATGCTATATAATTAATATATGATTCATGATAGTAAACTTTATTAAAAAAAATATATCAACAACCTGTTAAAATGAGTACCGGTAATTGATTTATGTATACATGTACAAGTATTTCTAATCTAACATAAATTATGTTCAAAACTGACCAGTACAATGTACGTGAACTATCAAAATATATTCTCGCATTGCACACAACAAGCATCGAACCGACCGCAAGTAATTACAAATCAGACAGAAAGAACTTGAAATAACTAAATATAAACGAGAATCAAAATAACATATTTTGTCAATGCAAACTTATCATTTTATTTTTGTTAATTGTTATCTAATTTGGATATCTAAATATTAAAAATGCGAAAATATAAAATAAAAACATTTTTGCAGATGGAAATGTATTTAAGTAAGAGAATGCACTCTAGCTTGTAGATTCTTAAAAATAGTAAACTCGAACCTTATGGATCTCGTTGATTATTGTTGGAGTGTATTCTCCATTACGTATGAACTTTAAAAATGAATAAATGAATTAAAAAGTGGCATTGTTTTATATGTTCAGAATTACTGTTCCCATAGGGAAACGTGGGGTATGGAAATGGTACCTAGTTTATCTACTGAGGGCCTCAACTCCTCCAAAAGGGGGCATGTATGGATGGATCTAATAAATAACCTGCCATGTAGACGGGGCTTTAATGAGTACCCCATGTTTAGGAATGGTATGATCCTCGTTCTAAGCAGATCATTACTATGTGTTCCTATTCAGCAACTGTTCATTAGGAATATTCGTTCATGGATCTTTTCAAGGCAAGATTTTCCAATCATATTCGTTCCATTTCTTAGTTCTTATGACAATCAGTGCCTATCCCCGTTAATGTTGTGAGTTCGAATCCCGTTCATGGAGAGGTGTACTAGATACAACATTATGTGATAAAGTGTATCAGTGATTTGTGGCAGGTCGTTAGTATTCTCTGGGTAATCCAGTTTCATCCACCAATAAAACAAGCCACCACGATACAACTGAAATATTGTAGACAGTGGAGTTAAGCACCATAGCACTAACCCTAACCCCAATCACCAATATTCATTATTAGACCCAATCCTGTGACATACTTTTACCTATATAATACATGTAAATGATTGTTTACACCATTGATTTACTTGTAATTAAGCTGAATTGACGTTGACGTCAAACAACAAACAAATCAATCTAAAAATTCACAAATCACTTATTTATGAATTCATCAAAAGTAACTACTGGATATATTTGTTAGCATATGTGAAAGGATATCTTGAATTGTCAAAGCAACCATGTCGTCTAGGTACCTATCTATAAATATTGTTATATAAATCTATAAATGCTTGTCGATGAAACGAGTCAGTCTTTTTTTTTACGTATTAACCCATAGTTTTAGAATCATAGCAATATAAACATAGAAATGAAAACATCATTGTTTATTTATCCATTAGATGTGTCATAACGGTCGACAGAAATAAACTCGCTCTATTAATGGGAACATTTATCTTAAGAGTTCAAACGACTCAAATCGTTCTTTGATTGCCGTTATGACACATCGAACATTTACAACAACACACAAACATCCGGGTATTGATTTTTTAAAATATTTATCTCATGTTCTGTTTTAGACCGTATTATATATTTCTAATGTTAATTTTTTTTTGTTTTTTTTAAGTTTGAAGGCACCATTAATTGTCAATTTGATATAGTCCTTATAAATCTCACTATCTTTTGGAGTCTCAGTAGGTTTGCTAATGTGAATGGTTGAGATTCATGAGATCTCATGGTTCAAATGATGGTTGATGCTGAAATAGTCGGAGTAAATAGGTGATCATAGTAAGGAAATAACGCACGTTTATCATATCAAGCGCTCTTGTAAATGGGTGCATTAATTGGCCCAACTCAAAGCTACAAACGGAACATAATATGTGTGTTCTGTCAATCTTAAGGTGTCATAGGATTTGTTTGTTCTATATGAAACGTTAAACTCTGCCGACAACGACACGAGTACCATACTTACACTTGCATGGCTGTATAATTTCACGAAGAGAAGAGAATCCGGTTCATAAAACTAGTAAAACTCCGCCACTTTTCTTTTTTTTTTATTAAAGTGCCTGTATCAAGCAAGAATAATGAGCGGTCATGCATATGCGTTTTAGGAGTATCCATTTTACTTTTTTTATTGAATGGAATTTGGTGCTGTATAACGACAATTCGGTATTTTTTATTTTTTTTTTTCCAAAATAGTAATTTCACAGTCATTTTGAATGAAAGTTGCTTGTTTTTGAAGCCATGTGTTGATGTATAAATGGGCAAAGTCCGATATTGATTGTATATGCAATGTTGTAGGAATAAGACATTACTTTTATGTCTTGTTTTTATCTATCTAGAAATATAATGATAAGACTATCATTAGTAGTACTTATTATTTCATTTTACTGTCTAATTTAATATGCACCTTTTGTGACAAATTCATTGATTTATTGATTGTAAGTTTTCAACATGCACGGCATGAAAAAGATAATAATTTAGGTAGCCTTGAACTTTTGACATTTAGTTCTAACAAAAACAAAGACATAAATTAAACACGAATATATATGTGACGGTCGAATCCACAAAATACATTTTAAAAGTCGTCTTTAAAAGCTTGAAAATGAATACTATTTTTAAACAATGTTTCTGATATATTGAGACATATAACCATAGTTTTGTCTCCAATTACATTGTACAATAACACCTGTCTAAACTTGACCTCATTTTGGATCAACTTTTGCCTACAGAATAGACAGGTGTTCGGTTTATGCAAGTTAAATTAAGAAAGATTTCCTACATTGTGACTTATTATTTGAGGTGGGTGAGTGATTTAAGAAATAATTCTCGGATGCCGGGATCTATGCTTATTTTAACATGGGTAGACATTATATTTGTCATTATACACCGAGCGACAGCGATGTGTAAAATCTTGACAAATATAATGCCTACCCATGTTAAAATAAGCATAGACTCTTGACAAATATAATGCCTACCCATGTTGAAATAGGCATAGAGCCCGGCATCCGAGAATTATTTCGATTCTAACAGGGCATTTACGGTAATTTTATGCATTCAAGCGTACCAGAACAGAGGTTATTTTTGGGCGCTGTTCCAAATACATCCCGCTATTATTTACAAGAATATATAACGCTACAGAAGATGTTCCAATTACCTTCCGCTATTATTTACAAGAATATATAACGCTACAGAAACGTTATAAAAATTGATAACGATCAAAAATTGGTTTCATCTGATTTTTACGGTATATTTATTATTTTTATTCTTTTAATTTAACATACATAAAGTACAAATATGCAAAATACGCTGTCGATTAGATATGCCTTCTGCGCATGTGCTAGGGTGTTTTGTGCTATTTAGAGCACTCTACTGTTTTCAAGGAGAGGACTTCATATAAGTTGGTATAACTTGCTGTCCAATCCTATTGTTTATGTACAATAAAATATTATTAAACTACTGTTTTCAAAGCGAAAGTAGCCCGCCATGTTAGAATTCTTGTTTAACACCAAGTAAGCATAATGAAGTTACATTTTGACCTGATGATAATAATGTCCGTCCGCCTTGTAATAGACGATCACGATTACTTGGAGTTTTATGACACAATAGTCCGCGGATAAGCCTGTAGCTCCACTCGTACACATTATACCGGTTATGGACCAACCAGTCTTCAATAATGGATAGAGAGTTCTGATTGGTCGTTTGAGTATGAGTGTACAAATTGCATTCGAACTCTTTAGTATGGTAACGTATGACTTGATATCTTTCTACCCACATGCTATTTAAGACAATTCTATTTAAGTGTCATTGAACTAAGTGTTTGTTGCATACGAATAAAGGGGCAAGTCATCTAGGAGGAGCACGGAGGGTATCCATAGGAATGCAAACTGTTTGTTGTAAAACACTACAAATATATTGTCAATCAAAACTCAATTATTTTGGTGATGTTGTTTCAGGGTGTTTCTTTATTTTTTTCCCACAAAATAATATTTATTCCTTCCTAAAGCAATATATATGGATATATGTTATTTACAGTTTTTTTTTTTAATTATCGCTTTTTATTTTGAATTAAATTGCAGTTTGTAACTTTACAAGATTCCAATTTGTTAATGTTTAAATTGTGGTTTTCATTATGTTCAATATTGATTGTTATTAAGCTTTGTGATTAAAAACATTCGATAGTTAATTCTTGCAGATAATTGTTTGAACTGTTTTATTGAGAAACAATCATAAAACAGGTATGTTTGTAACGGAATGTCTGTCGTTATCACCAGAAAACGCAACATTGATATTATACCTCACGCTTCAATTACCATGTTAAAATTGAGTAAATAAATAAGGAAAATCTTGCAACAGCTACAGGAAGTTTTGATCTCCATGTTATTATAAGAGAGAAGTACTTAATGGAAATACACTTCATATACACAATTACAACTAGGAATTCCGAAGTAGTATTCACTGCAGGTTTTAACCATCTCAAATCGTCAGAAACGTCGGGTGGAAATATGGCCGTACGTAGAGTTAAGACAGCCGGCATCCGCTTCTTCCAAAAACTGGATGGGAAAATTAAGATTTGACTCTGGTTTTAAGGGGGAAAATGGAAACTTTTGCAGATAGTCGTGGTCGTCATCGCATGGCCGCTGGATTTACCACTACTTATGCAATCAGTGCCTATCACCACTAACGTTGTGAGTTCGAATCGCGCTAATGGCGAGGTGTACACGATACAATATTATGTTATAAAGTTTATCAATGACTTGCTTCAGGTCAGTGGTTTGCTCTGGGTACTCCGGTTACCTCCACCAATAAAACTAACCAACACGATATTATTGAAATATTGTTGTTGAAAGTGGCGTTAAACACCATAACCCTAACCCTATATTCACACCATATTGTAATAATTCTCATTGGATTAATGTATATAGTTTTCATGCTTTTTGATTTGACAAGAGCACTATCACCTGCTTGTTTTTGATCAGGTCATAACTCGATGCACATTTTTGTAAACCGGCATAAACAATATGGCGTCCGCGGACGGGAAACTACGATAGCGTCCGATTGAAAGCAAGCCTGAAATCAGTTTAATAATCAAAATAGGGAAAATATTCACATTGAAGAATCATAAGTATTAGACGGTTCTGTTCAATAGTTCATGCACGTGTAAACGGTGGTGATGCACTCACAAATATTACATAGATATACCGTGGACATTTATTCAGTTTGCGATTGCTGCGGCACCGTTTACACATGCATGAACTCCTGAGAAGAAGTGCTAAATGCATATATATCAAACAATACGGAAGAAAATAAGAGTAAACAATACAAACAGATAAAATGCTTATATTTCGACAATAACCAGATGTGTTATCGAAACAAACAAAGATGAAAAAATGATATTTTACAGCTAACTAATTGGTATGTTGCAACTGCACAAATAAAAGCGTATACCGGAATATGAGCACACAATAAACAGGGGGTGAACAAAAGTGCTCCGGAATGGTAAGCAGTTCCACTGCTCCACTAGTGACACCCGTCGTGATAATTTAGTTACAAACCCAAAGGAAAAGGAAAGGACCGGGAAGTGTTTATGACAAGTGGAACATATCCGTGGTCATTTGTGACACAGATATTCCATAACGGTCAACCAAGTTATGGTGGCGACCGTAAAACTTTCGAAGTGATGACTTCAACTTAACTAAGAGGAACCCTTAGTTCAGTAGCTTCCTTGTTAGCAGCAACCCTGTATCAAGGAAATCCTGATAGGAAGCACAAGCTCTGGAATATCGTATCAACTGAGAGATATATACTCCATATGCAGATGCCGCTGGAATGTTGCTACATATAAATTTAAAGTTCGCAATGGGAAAATTGAAATCCTCTCTATCGTTGTAAAGTTTCGTTCTTAAACGCCCCTCACTGTCAATTTCGAGGTGTAGGTCAAGATATGAAGCAGACTTATTTGTGTCTGTGGTATCCTTTATTTCAACCCAATGGGATAGATGCTATCAGCGAAATCACCAAACCTAGAATTATTTAGTGAAAGGACATCATCTATAAAGCGGAACGTGAAATTAAAGGATCGGGATAGCTTAATTCTTTATGTGAAATATATGTTGTTTTTAATTGTATTTATTTGTACTATTTATTGCTCTTACTTCATCGCAATCTTATCCTCTCCTTATTCATTACTACCACAGAGTGTGTAACAAGAACAACACGACGTGTGCCACTAGTGGAGCAGGAATTGCTCTTCCTACCGGAAACACCCATGGCTTTTAGTGGGGTTTTGTTGTTGCCCAATCTTTAGTTTTCTGTGTAGTGTGTTGTATATCGTTGATTGTCTTTTGGCCATTGTATTGTCTATCCTTCTTGAATGTACGGCTTCTGAATGCTCCTTTGGTATCTTCAAAACTTTTCCTGCCATTATCTAGTCAACAACTTATTAAACCTTATAACATTGTTATAAATCTACATAACAATTTTACCCGTCGTTTTACAGAATAGATAATCAAGCGATATCATTAGTTCTATATCTCGTTATGACCAATTCATTATTCAGTATATACAACATATTGTTTTGTTACATTTATTTGAACCTATATATGTAGTGAATTAAGTATGAATTAACAAAGTAAACATTGAAAACTAGTAAATCAATACACACCCAGTAAATTAATGTTATTGGCTTGCTGTTTTCCAACATTTTAATAAATATACCCGAGTTTGAATTAAACCAAAATGATAGATTCTAGTATATCATTGATCGTTGATACCTAGGTGACAGAACAAACAAAAAACTTGTAATCAATACAGCTGCCGCTGCGAAGAAGAAATTCCATCTTGCGGGACAACAATTCTCCCTGATCTCCAAATAAATTAGAAGATTTAAAGGAAGCGGGACACAGGTAAGTGCTTTGTGAAAACAATTTTCTTTGAAGTTGATTACAGGTAGTTCCTTGATTTTCCAAAATAGATTTTGGGGTTTTTGTTTCGTGTCCAATGCTTAAGAAATGTATGGGGTTAAATGTAAGCTCATTTCAGAACCGTATCATGGTTTTTACATATCAGATTTCATATTAACTTTTAGCAAGGCCCATCCCACATGTGATGAACTAATTTAATGATTATGTGTAATCCTACATCTCCGGCATGAAACTATTTTTTTTAGATAAAACGCAATTCCATGTTTTTTTCATGCAAACAAGATTCGTGCGTTACGTACCGTATTATTACAAAATTAATAGCTTGTTGCTGAATTAATTAATGTACACTATTTATAGAAGAATAGTGACATAATTCTAATTGTAATAATAAAAACGAGTGTTACACATACTGATTCCGTTTCTTTATGGTCCGGCAAATCGTAGATTGCGTGCAGACATACTTGACCAATAAAACTCGCTCTGTTTGCCTTTTATGTTTATCAAAAACACATTCTATATTTACACTACATCAGATAACAAGATAAAATACTAATATTACGAGTCACTGGAAGAATACTAACGGAAGAAAGACAGAACACACACTTATTATTTTTAAATTATCAAATTCAATAATTTGCATTTATTTGTGAAATTTTAAACATACAACAAAATATTGATACTTTTTTTAATCAAGAAATATCGATTTTTGACATATTGGTCAGTCGTAAGCTTGTGAGAATTTACACTTGAATGTTTGTATACGATTTTAGCACGTGCATATTTTCACGCCCACTTTTAATGTCACTAAAAGTTTACAACATAGCTAACATAAAATTCACAAAAATTACATCGCAATAAATATAATGTTATGTCTGTTGATGGAGTGTGCTAAAGGTATGCGCAATAAAGGAAGGTGCTATTGGTTATATTTATTATGTTTGACGTTGTACCGCCTTCAACGTCGGCTTCAACCGATTTATTTTCACAATAAATCCACCTCGTTTTGGGTGATGAAATGTCACATATCCAGCTGATGACAGATTTATTCGTCTACGTCACTAAAGTGATAGGTTCCTGCCACCCACAGCTTTTGGGTAGTGTCGATTAAGACAGACGGGTTTAAGTACTGTACGGTCATTCTGTAAAAGACTTCATAGTACAAATTGTCAGTCTCGATGAGAATATTAATGCCCAACTTTATTCAAACGCATCGCCAACAATGTCCGAGTGGTGTCTTCCACAATTACGTGAGAGATTGAATATGAAGAGTTTGAAGATACCAAAGGGGTAATCAAAATCCGTAAATCGAAGAAGAACAGACAACACAATGTCCAAAAGAAAAAGGACAAAAGGACAAACAACGGTCTAGAAAACATACACACAAAGCTAAAGATCGAGTAACACGAACCACACTAAACACCTATGGAATCGTATATTCTTTTTCATGAACCCTGTTTCACTCTCTTGCAACTCTAATGGCAAGGTTATCGCAGACGAGTCTAGAGACTGTAGACTGTTGTGTTCAACAGTGTGACAGATTCAATGACGGAAATATGGTTTTGGTAGAATCACTTTACGTAGTGAAGATGAATCTTGTTTTTTTTCTTTTTGATACAATAAATACTATTAGAGACAATTTCTGCAGCACAAGTTGCCAGTGTTATACATCAGAATGGATCTGGCATTACGTTTAAGCAAGACAAAGCAAGACCATACACTGCTTGACGTCACCAGTGGATCATTGATATCATGACTCGGCTAACAAAATCACCTAGCACTTCAATATATTATGTAATTAAATAATAGACATTTGTGAGTATTGTAGGCAAATGATGCACAGTATGGATGCTTATTGTAAGACTTTAGTGCATCACCAATGTAAAAATGCAAGACAGATACAACAAACAAAACGCAATATATGTAAAATATATCCATTCATTGTTGATTTATTGAATCGACACGGCATACAATTTTTTTTTTTTAAAAGGTCGATTTATTCGAAAATGTATGTTCGATTATCATACACGTAGTATGTAAATTTTGACGAATTCGTATCGATTGTTGTGTATGGGACTACCGGAAAGTCGATAGCAGAATGGTCGATATCGCCGTAATTTTGATTCTCGACCAATTGTAATGACCAATACAACTAATCATAAGATTCAATCGAATAACATAATCACTGATGACCGTAAATAAAAAGCATAGTCTATGATGACCGTAAATAAATAACATAATTACTGATGACCGTAAATTAAAAAAACATAGTCTATGATGACCGTAAATAAATAACATAATCACTGATGACCGTAAATAAAAACATACTCTATGATGACCGTAAATAAATAACATAATACCTGATGACCGTAAATAAAAAACATAGTCTATGATGACTGTAAATAAATAACATAATCACTGATGACCGTAAATAAAAAAAAACATAATCTATGATGACCGTAAATAAATAACACAACCACTGATGACCGTATATAAAGGACATACATGTAGTCTATGATGACCGTAAATAAATAACACAACCACTGATGACCGTAAATAAATAACAATCACTGATGACCGTAAATAAAAAAAAACATAGTCTATGATGACCGTAAATAAATAACATAATCACTGATGACCGTAAATAAATAACATAGTCACTGATGACCGTAAATAAATAATATAATCACTGATGACCGTAAATAAATAACATAGTAACTGATGACCGTAAATCGCTGTATCACAGTTGGTGTTACAAAATTTCTTACCATTGTTTTTTGTACTGTACTTGCACCCCGCCATTTTTTGTGCCTGTCCTAAGCGAGGAACTGGATTTCCACCGCCATATGTCATGGTCTTTTTGTGTTCCATTGTGTTAGGTCAGAGGTGGTTATTCTTGCGTGTGTGAACTTTAACCTTTTACCATTTTAGGCTAAAAACGTGTTTAAAATATTTTGGAACTGTGGGTTTCGAGCCCTGTAGGACTTTTTAAAGTCTACTTTAAGTTTGAAAACTTCCATCTAACAACCGAGCTCCTGTGATAACAGTGCTACACCACAGGCGCTCGGGGCACAGAATTACCATCCCCCTTTTTAACCTTCTGTTTACATATTTATTTTCAATAAAAATGCTTTATTAGTTCATCCCTTTTTCTTTAATTTAACTTATTCGTGTCCATATTCATATACAACCGTATGTTAACATTAACTTACATATGTCAACCCTATATAACTCTAATTATCGACAGTATATATAGGGTCCACACTTAGCATAACGTTGTATGAATATGGACACGAACAAGTCAAATTAAGGAAAATGAGATGAAACAATAATTGTTTTTTTTTTATTATTTAAAATAAATATGTAAGCAGAAAGTTAAAAACAAATGAGGTGGTAATTCCGTGCCATGATGGCATGTGTACTAAACTATATAATTATTATACATGACTATTGACAATAAACTTTATTAAAAAAATATCAACAACTTGCTTAAAGGGGCATTAGTTACGATTTTGACCAAAAAAATTATATGCTTTGGAAATTGATAAATAGCTTTAAAATGATGAAATAAAGGTAAATATTTCACATTAAACAGCTTATCGGACCACTTTCCGCCTTTTGAGAAAGAAAATGACCATCGATTACTTATTTGTTTGCAAGCAAATAATTTAACCTCGCTTTTTCCGTATGCAATATTAATTGACCTTACTAGTGACAGGTAAAAACGAATAATTTGTATTTTGTCGCTTATTAACTTGCATGGTTCTTTGTCCGTAATTAACACCAACTAAAAGCAGATTCACAAAAAATAAGAAATAAGTGCATTGTTGTACTGATTTAATGACGATTCGACAAACTCCATAAACAATGTCGATAATTAGTCCATTTCTTGATCGATCTCAAAACACGATCAGTTGCACGTTTTTTCCCCGATGAGCGTACATATCATAACATTTATAAGTTACAGAAACACATTTTATTAAGGCATCAATAATATCTGATAGTTTTTAGGGGTAACAAAAATGTACGATTTGGCAGATAATGCCCCTTTAAATGAGTAATTGATGAAAATATACAAGGTACAATACAAATACATGTATTTCAAATCTGGCATAAATTATGTTCAGAACGGACGAGTATGTCATATGTGAACTTTTAAAATATATTACAGTAAGTAACAAACCGACCGCAAGTAATTACAAATCAGACAGATCGTAGGTGACCATTTGGGACACTTTGAATATCTAAAAATTAACGAGAATCGAAAGACCAACTGTCAATGAAAATCTATCGTTTTATTTTTGTCAATTATTATCTAATCTGGCTCTCTAAATATTAAAAATATACAAACACTTTTGCAGATATAAATGTAAGAGAATACACTCCACCTTGAAGAGGGGTCGTCATGGCCGTGATCGTAGTTATAAATTGTAGTTGAATTTACAACTTCCTGTGCAATCAGTGCGTATCACGAATAAAGTTGTGAGTTCGAATCCTGCTCATTGTGTCAATGACTTGCGGCAGGTCGCGATCGGTGGTTTTCTCCGTGTACTCCACCAACAAAACGTACCGCCACGATTTAAATGAAATATTGTTGAAACTGGCGTTTAAGACCATAACCTCAACTTATATATTCTTAGGAATAATAAACTGGACCCTTACGGTTCTCGTTGGTTATTATAAAGAATCTACAATTGGAGTGTATTCTCCATTGCTTATACCAGGTTTGGCCAATAAGACATATTCATTGCCCCATTGATACTGTGACATACCACGAATCAATACAACACATAAAACACTGCTGTTTTCGTTGCACCATCTCTTCAAATTTGTTAATTAATTATTTTCCAATTACGTCATGTCTTACTTAGTGAACTCGGAACTAATTTGCGTATGCACTATGTGTTTTTACGTCATTTACATCATGTGTTTTTTTTTCTTCTTTAAAATAACAAATTAAGTTCTAATATGCCATGATAAATCGATAAAAACTACATGTTGCAACCAAATATGCATGCGTTATCCTATTACATCCTGGTGTAAAAATGTAATGGAGCGTTCATAGCAAAGTAGAATAATAAATGACTTGATCTCAGGTGTAGGATTGGTATCATGAAATACATTATGTTTGTTTTGTTTGTTTGATGGTGTTTATGCCACAATTAACAATATTTCAGTTGCATCTTGGTGGTCAGTTTTATTGGTGGAGGAAACCGGAGGACCCGGAGAAAACCACCCACCTGTCGCAAGTCATTGACAAACTTTATCACATAATGTTGTACACCTCGCACTGATTGATATTCAAACTCACAACATCAGTGGTGATATGCACTGATATCATAGGTAGTTGTAAATCCAACTACCATACGATCATGGCCACGAAGACCCCTGAATACGATTATGAATATTTAGCTACACTTGTAACAATATATATATCATTTATATGACGGAGGAAACCGGAGTATTCCGGAAAAAAATCGGTCACTAGTCACTCGGTCAACTTCGGATGATTCCGATACTCTCATGTCAATACATCGACTGTGAAAGGTGTATGCATATGTTTCAAACTGCTGTTGTATTACATCCGATGTAAGTGTGGGTTGAATGCAGAAACACCCTAGTGGCCAGTAGTAACTGCAGATTCGTTCAACCAGGGCTAGACACTCGCATGGCTCTGTATATTCGTTGTCAATACGGGAAGGCGCGTCGTAACTTCAATGATTGAAGGGACCATAAAAACAAGTGTCACTATTTGTAAGCATAACGATATTAAGCATAAACTACAGAAGGTGTCTGTTAAACCAGATGTCAATTTTTTTCATATCCGGTCAAAAGAACATACATATGTGTTTGTTTGATGGTGTTTAACGCCACTTTCAACAATATTTCAGTTATATCGTGGCGGTCAGTTTTATTGGTGGAGAAACCAGAGTATCCGGAGTAAACCTCCGACCTGTCGCAAGTCACTGACTTATAACATAATGTTGTACAACTCGCCCTGATAGAGATTCGAACTTGCAACATCAATGGTGATAGGTACTGATTGCATTGGTCATAGTAAATCCAACTACCATACGATCACGACAACGACGGTCCTTTACATTAATATATACAGAATAATACATGTCAAAATCTGTATCACATGCCGTATCAAGCCGAGAACCCAATATCACCCCAAGGGCCTATCACATGCCTTATCATCCTTCCCTCCTGCTATATCTACATGCTGACTCCATAAGCAAAACTCGTATCACGTGAGCTGAGCAGGACTTATCAACAGTCAGCAGGAGTTATCACCAAATTCTCCCAACATTTAAACGATAACTCCTGTGAAGATGACAAAAGTAAATAACATTCATCAACACCATTAGCTAGTTAACATTTTATTTTTTTAAGCATATATCAAATTAAGAACTGTCGTGTCATCAATATCAACAAACATCGTCCTCCAAAAATGTACTTGACACAATTCTTGATAACCTCTGCTGAGACGTCATAATTTTTACGTCATAAGCGAGGTCGTGACCTTTGTGTTTTCTAAATCAGAACGGCATTGGTAATGAAAATGGGTGAATCCTATTGCCGAATTTGATGTTTGTAATAAAAAAAATGAATATTACCATTAAAGGAAAAATTCAACGATCTTAACATTTATATAAACCTGTAAAAATGAATGGTATATTTGCAAAATACTTATGAACTATCTTTTGAGGAAGATTATTTTGAATATTTTGAATCTTGTGATTTTTCCCGCGAAAACACAAATATAGCTGTATCCGTGTTTATGTTTGATTTAAGGATGATAAACATGTCATCTGAATGTGAATATGATTGAGACTGAAAAATATCATCCTGCTCGACAGAATATGAAGCTTGTGACTCGTTCGCTTCGCTCACTCGCCAACAAACTTCATATTCTGGCTCGACCGGCTGATATTTTCGGTATCAATCAATTCACATCCAGATAACATATACGTATCAAGCCGAGAACCCTATATCACCCCAAGGGCCACTGGCCCGAGGGGTGATATAGGTCGAGGGTTGATACGGCATGTGGCATGCCTTTGATAATACGTGTATTTTATGAAAATTTTAAATTTTTTTGAAAATTTTGAAATTTTTGGAATTTTAATTTTTTTTTTTACAAATTTTGAAATTTTATGAAAATTTTGAATTTTGTTGAGAATTTTAAATTTTGTAAAATTTTGGAAAAATTTAGAAATTTTTGAAATTTTTAATTTTTTGAAATTTAGAAATTTTTTTAATTTTTGAAAATTGTTTGAAAAATTTTGAAATTTTATGAAATTTTGAAATTTTTTGGGTATACGATATAGGGTAGGGTATACACGATATAGGCTTGGGACAATCATTGATAATGCATATGCAAAACACCTGTATTTTAATCTAAATATATGATATATACAGAATATTAGGCATTTTGTTTTTTGGACTGACTTTATCACGGGGTTTATCATCTTTCCCTACGGTGATCTCAGCTTGTAGCACCGTTCCGTAAAACTCGTATCACTTTAGCGCGTGCATAAATATTTGACCCGAACTTATCAACAACTTGACGTAAATATTTGTTGTTGTATTCATAATATTCGCTTCAAATAAACTTAATGAAAGATATTTTTTCGTTATTTATAATCAATATGTTCTATCATTCAAAGAATGTTTGGAATAATTTCACAAATATAGAGCTTATACCATGCTACTACCCCCTCCCCCAACATACAAAGAAAAAAAAAAATTCGTCTGCTACAAAATGGCTTCCAAAACAAACAAACAAACATCTGATGAAGGTACAGCCAGGAGGTACAATTTCATGTCAATGCAAAACAGTGTTTACTTGTAATATTGAAACTAGGCCAGGATTTGAACCTGAGACCTACTCATCTAAATGTATGACGAGTTGCTCTTACCTCTGAGCTACCTAGTTGAATTACAATAATTACAAATACAAACACAATATCTGCTTGAATATGCTGTACATCCATTATAATTTTTGTGTAGTTTGCCAGAAACTAGCAATTTTGGGTTTTAATGCTGACCGATTCGGCAAATAAATGTGTATTACCAGCTGATCAGCTGATTACAGTTGGTCTCAAAATGTAAACAAGTCACGGATGGGCCTAAAAAAATACACCAACAGTTAATTATGACAATTTCACACGACTTTTTAGATTTGTTTTTCAAAATGTAGGGAGTTATACGTTGACATATACCAACACAATTACAAATATTCAGAATACTTACCCCGCCGCCTGAACAGGTGCTCATTGTTGATATGTTGATGGAAAGTCAGAAGGACAAGGTCATGGTCGCCTTGCGGCTGGACATTTTGCTAATTATTTGTCTCTATTACTGATCACACAAACAACGTCTGAATTAGAAAAAGTTAGAAATTAATTATTATTAATAAATTTAACAATAATTAACATATAACAACGTCTACAAACGAAAAAGAAAATATTGTGAGAATTATATAGCGTGGCGTATTATCAGTAGTGAATGATAGCTGCGTATGAATATGAAATGACGTAAGTGAAATATGAGAGACATTTCCCACGCTATTTTGAGAGAAATGAACTACTAGTAAAATATACGAAGAAAAGCGATTTAGTAAGATGATAAATATTTTATCGGGCTTTTGACAGGCATATATCGTAAAATATCATCCCGTGAGCCAGAATATGAAGCTTTGGGGCGAGTGAGCGATAGCGAACGAGCCCCAAAGTTTCATATTCTGGCGAGCCCGATAAAATATACATATCAGGTGAGCCGTCCGGCTCACCTGATATACCCCGTGATAAAGTCAGTCCCAAAAACAAAATGCCTAATATTCTGTTTATCGGTAATTTATAATTAACTTTAAAAAAAATAATCAAATGAATTCTTTAAAACGATAGTTTGATGGGATTATTTTTTTGCGGATGGATCTTGTTTTTTAAATGTGATTCGGTTCTGGCGCGCGAGGTTCATTCAAAAACTAGTTAACGAGGCGGCAAGATGTGTTTTTTAACTATTTGACGTGTGTTATACATTATGATGGTTTTGTTGGATTGAAGTGTGTTTTGGAAATTATAATGTTCGAATATGCTACCGGTAAGTAATTTTTGTCATAAAAACTTGTGCTAAAATCGTATCGAATACGTTTCATTGAAATATTCTGAATGTAGGTCAAATCAATAAACATCCATAATAATCCCACTCGGAAGGCATTTAGATTTTATGTTATTAATTTTAGAAAGTTATTATAAAAACATTTATCGGCAATTTGTGTAGTTTTCCTTTGAAGTGTGTTGATTGATCAAGCTTATCTCAACGTACTGGACGTGATATCAAAATTATTAGGTCAGTCCACAATTAGGCATGCGTCAACTACCGCGCATGAATATACTTATTTAAAAAAAACAAGATTGGTTGCGTCATCAAAATCAATAATACGGGAAAAGGTCAACTTCATTTTCGTTACTATCTTAAACAAAACATTTAACGTTTAGCCATATTATTTGATAATCAACATCCCTCAAAACCAAGAAATAACTACTTTGTAAAGATTGAACATCCTTAGGCTTATACGATACATATAATATTGTTTTGTTTGTTTGTTTGTTATATAAAAACACTGCAATATCTAATGATGATTTAAAATTGAAATCAATCCAATTACAGAAAAGAGCTAAAATTTAATACAACATAGCACTGATCAGTAAGAGGGAGACTCAACTAAAACTTCTGTATTCTGGATATACAAATATATACATTTGTTGTACATAATTTCATAAGAACCCCCCCACAATCATATCGTCGATACATCTAAATTCGTCTATATTTATACATGCATATCTGCTA
>MJUT01042061.1:160438-175666 GCA_002080005.1 Gigantidas platifrons | reverse complement strand
CATTTTGAATATCAAAATAAGACCACTCATGACCGAATACGCATTAACGATTAAACTCGTGGACGGAACAAGTTCCGCCCACTCGTTTAATCCTTATGCGTACTTCGGTCACTCGTGGTCTTATTTTGATATTCAAAATCTACGATTAGCTATACATTTTTATTATATAGATAGATGTGAATTATGAGGATTTATCCGTGAAATAAATTCCGGTATTTCACATGTGAAATATCAGTTTTTTCCTGCCGGAACTACTTTTGCAAAACTATAAGTGTGGTGGTTACGTCCCTTGTTGTGCAACGGTGAATGTATACGATTGTAAGCTGCGTGCAATCAAATATACAAATAAAAAAATATATATATATAATAAATTTTGAAAGTCTATATAATAAACAGTATAACTAAATCATACATTTTGACTATCAAAATAAGACCACTCATGACCGAATACGCATTAACGATTAAACTCGTGGACGGAACAAGTTCCGCCCACTCGTTTAATCCTTATGCGTACTTCGGTCACTCGTGGTCTTATTTTGATATTCAAAATCTACGATTAGCTATACATTTTTATTATATAGATAGATGTGAATTATGAGGATTTATCCGTGAAATAAATTCCGGTATTTCACATGTGAAATATCAGTTTTTTCCTGCCGGAACTACTTTTGCAAAACTATAAGTGTGGTGGTTACGTCCCTTGTTGTGCAACGGTGAATGTATACGATTGTAAGCTGCGTGCAATCAAATATACAAATAAAAAAATATATATATATAATAAATTTTGAAAGTCTATATAATAAACAGTATAACTAAATCATACATTTTGACTATCAAAATAAGACCACTCGTGACCGAATACGCATTAACGATTAAACTCGTGGACGGAACAAGTTCCGCCCACTCGTTTAATCCTTATGCGTACTTCGGTCACTCGTGGTGTTATTTTGATATTCAAAATCTACGATTAGTTATACTATATATGTACATTACATGTCAAAATCTGTATCACATGCCGTATCAACCTTCGACCTATATCACCCCTCGGGCCGGTGGCCCTTGGGGTGATATAGGGTTCTCGGGTTGATACGGCATGTGATACAAATTTTGACATGTAACATTCAGTATATATTCAAGTAAAGGTGAGATACGACAATTATTAAAGTATTAATATTCCGTTTTCATTCCACTGTTGTCAGTATTTTCGCTATATTAAGAAGCATTTATAAGTTATCTATTGACCAACAAAATAACTAACTACATGCCCACCTGTCTTTCTGATGATACACTACAACCCACTGTTTTCTCTTTCATTACCATATATATGACATAGATCAAAATGGCACCAAGGTCTTCACCGGAGTACGCATGCGGAAAAAGAAACCCGTTATATTCAACTTCTTTTCTTTCAATAGTAATGTTTCTAACTTGTACAATGAAATTTATAAAATTTAATAAAGTCGTCGGAACAGTTTTGTTGGCGAATGACTTTTATCTAACTTTCCTGTTACAACATTGGTCAAATTCTTAAGCTCGTTCATAAAAAGAACTGCAAAAATATCGGCCTGAGACATTGCCCTGTATTTAGTGGGCTATAACAACGGCATATGCCTGATATTAGAGGCCGCATTTACAATAGCATTGTTTGGGGGTATAATTGTACAATTATACTCAGCCGTTGTAACAAGCTTCGGTTTAATTATGTAAGGGTAATTTAAGAATATGGATTTGCTTTCCTCGTAAAATTATTCATAATATATGCAAGTTTAAGTTCAGTTGGAACTAAAAATCAAAATAGATATATCTAAAACTAAAAGTGGAATATATGTTTGTGTGTCAAGTTGATGAAAATGAAACTGAATACGTGACAGAATCAACGTGCTGTTACAAACCATCACCATGGTCCGTGCAAACTGGACTAGGATTGGTTTCAAAATCATTCTTCAGCAAAGCGATTGGATATTCCCTTGCTATTAAAAACGACTTGTGATCCATTTAGCCACTATCATAACTATATCTTAGCATGAACATGCATAGTAAATTACGGTTTAATAATGCCAATTTTTAGAATTGACAAAAGCATGACGGATCATTAATTTAGAAAGCTGAATCATTATTCAAAGTTTAATTGTATAAGAAAATCTTGTTAGAAGGAATAATTTGATCTACGACAATGGCATTCAGATTCTTAACTCAAACTGCATGAGAACATCGTTTTAAATCGCTGATGAAAATAACCGGGAAGTTTGTTACGATGAGCAAGGATACTGACGATATAAACCTCCATTCAATGGAGGTAATTACTCAGTCGATGAGGTAATAACTCTATATGACCTTCTTAATTGACGGAACTTTAAGAAAAAAATAATCTAAATATAGAACTAAATAGAGAACACGACAGCGATAAATGATTTCATAAGGAAGTTGTTGTATAGCATAGAAAACTAGTGCCAATCGCCACTATAAAGTTGTGAGTTCGAACCCCGTTCATGATATAACATTGTGTGATAAAGTTTGTCGGTGACTTGCGGCAGTTCGGTAATTTTCTTCGAGTACTCCTGTTCCCTCCACCAATAAAACTGACCGCAACGATATTACTGAAATATTATTGAAAGTTGCATTAAGCACCAAAACCAATCAAATCATTGACGTTTTCAATGTTTAACCTAATATTTATATACCGGATTGGTTGAAATAAATTCTAAGATGAACACATGTAATGGTATAATGAAACAGTATTATTGAATACGAAGTAAATTAACAGAACAATTTGTGATTAAAGCAACATTAAGATTAACTATCAGATTGTTTACAGGAAACAAATGGCATTAATGAACCAACAGTCAGCAATTAATAAATAAATCAAAAATGAAGAGTTAATAATAACGTAACTACACGAACTACAATGGGTTGAAATGAAATGACTAATTAATACATGTATAAAGAAAAGTTGCAAAATGTTTCAAGATTTCAGGATTTCGTTGTAACACACAGGCGTATGATATCATGCAACAATCTGTCAATGTTTCCATATAGGAATGTTCGCCAATCTCATTAGTGATGTCACATTCACTAATTTGCATGTCATTAAACAAATAATTGGTTGGCAGTAAAACAATAACGTAATTGACAGGAAAGTAACCAATTTTTAAACTTTTATAACTTTTTTATTTCCAAACCAATTTTGGTTCTGTTAATTGTTTTAGAGACTTAAGAGAATTCATATTTGTTTTGTCAGTTTACATTTTTTTTTAATTTTTTTATGATAAATTCATAATTCTAATATGAAATAATGCATTTTTACGCTTCAAAACTAAATAAAACAAGATTGAATTTCCAATCTTTTTATTCTGAATATTTTTATCAAACCTTCGATGTGAATTAATTATTGCTATATAATTTTCATTTCTGAAAGAATTATTAAATTATCGTAAATAACAAAATGATAATGACAATTTAAAGTTGAGCCTTCATTGAAAGACAAGCGAAATTTTTGATTTCCTGTCAACCACACAGGTAAATTCTCAAGCCTGTGACATCACGGCGAACACCCCTATTAAGATATTTCCCTGTATATTTCATATAAAACCTCTTATTTTCAAAATATTCTCCGGGATCCTGAAGTCATTTCTTATCCGATTTTCTGATGAAAATTTCAGCATTAAACGCAGAAATAAATGTAGTTTCTTCGTCTGACAATGGAAATTGCTTTAAAATAAGATGACTTTTCAAACTGTGCTAGATCAAGTAAGTTATATTTTGATTTGTAAATTTCATTTTACAAGAGGACATTGCCAGTCTTTACATAGATAAAAAGATTTAAACAAATAAAACCAAAACGTCCCATCCAAATTATATTTAGTCCGATACAAAATACATTATTCGGTTTTTGACATTGTACTGCAACCATTAAATTTATAACCAGTAGTATTTGAATGCCTAGCAAGATTTCGCAATGTTGTAACACTTACTGTGGTAATTCAGCGGGGTTAATACTTGGTTTAAAAAACTGACGTCCACTAAGACAAACCCCTCAAGTGAGTATCAGTTTTTCAAAAGCCACATTTATCATTTTATTCCATATTCTACCTTGCATGCAACGCATGGCACATCACGCTCTCATATTCTCCACTCATCAACTTTAAACATTTGAAAGACATTTTCTCGTCCGAATACGGATCCATCTTTGCCCCCAGTTGTTTATATGAGGGCTTATGTCTTATCTATATTATTTGTGTTTGTTTGTATATAGTATTGTCAAACACGTCTTTATTTACAATATGAGTAACATAGCGGGTGTCTTATAAGATGCAAGAACTGCTTACCCTCCTTGGCGAGTATCTGGGTTCACCCCCCCCCCCGGTTTTTTGGTGGGGTCCGTGTTGTTCATCTTTTTAGTTTTGTCTGTGTTTGTCTTAGTCCTGTGTCGTGGTTACCCAATGTTGCCAGTGTCTCTGGAATGTCCATTGTTAATTGCCCCTTCGGTTTTCTCTAATATTTAATTAGAAGTTGTTATTGCACAATAACGAATTTTTACGATTGGTTGGTAGGTCACAAAAACTAATATCATTAGACATTCAGGGTTATTCACCGGTGAATAATAGGGTTATTTAATACTGAGTTGAATATTCCATCGTTGCACTTGCTAGAAGAAATACCTCAGTTGTTTTCTTACACGTGGCAGTCGATGTACTTACGATTAAAAACAATGTTTTATGACAAGCGACATATTTTTATGCAGTGTGGGTCGCATAATAATGAGAATAAGGTATAACAATATTCTTTGTTCGGGAAATCTTTCTGCAGTAATTAAGTTGTCGTGTTTCCTTTACAATGAATGTCTCCTAAAGGTTACCGCAAGCACAAATGGGTTAACACCCCCATAACAATTTGTACAAACAATTGCAAAATGAATGTCACCACAGTATATATATATGGTAAAGCTTGCAATGTAATAAGGTGAAATATATGTAGGACAAATACAGATAATAGGGAAATTGTTTACTTGATCAACCTAATATATTCACAATAAAAACATTGTAAATTGACGCAAGCAATCAATTACAGAAACGCATTTCAAAAGATGTCGTGAACTTTACTCAAAGCGTAACGTGTTCAACACAGAATGGTACAACAGTCTAAAGTAATCGTATGTTGTGAAATTCTAGCCATCGTCATATTATTTAGGTTGTTTAGTATATTAGATCATACATGTAGGTATTTGTTTTCTGTTACTAAATGTTCTAGCTGTGCTTTAGGTAAACGTGTTCGCAAATAAAACAATGCTTACTGATATACATGTATTGCAGACTTCTTGGATAGCATTAGTTCAAGGGTTCACAAAGATTAGGGAGCCCGGGTTGCTCAATGAGTTAGGTCGTTGGATCTAACAACTCATACAAGCCCATCATCAATACGGCGTGGGTTCGCGCCTGGCTTTGTAAATTACAAAAAGGGTGCACTTGACTCGCAGCCGTAAGTGATAAAGTTTACCAGTTGCTTGCCCATGGTCAGTGGTTCTCTCCGGGTACTCTGGCTTCCCCCACCACTAAAACTGGTCGCCATGATATAGCTAAAATATTGTTGAAAGTGGCGTTAAAACACCTAAAATCAAATCAATCACAAAGAATAGAATACTAAATGAGTAAGAAAGTATATGAATGTAAATGAACATGATAGACTATACTAATATTACATTTAGACGTAAATTAAAGTAAATAGCAGTGATTGTATTGATGAACTATATATCACAGTCACGGTATGGTCTTCAACAATGAGCATAACTTTTACCCTAAAATGAGTATAAAACATCCCCTAATCTACAGTTGAGTAGTAATCTTTACGTCTGTTGATGAAGGCTATACATCTCGGCATCCTTTTCGTTTTGATGTTAAATGGGAATTTGCGGTAGTGCCTACCGACAAAATTGATGGCGGAGCTTATCATCAAAAATTCCTGTTGGTATGAACAGCATATTTATGAAACTGTATGTCACATGATCAACGTGACCTGAAGGTCACATACCTCAGAAATTTGAATTTTCGGAGTGAGTTTTGTAGTTTTTAGACTGATGAAGAATATTAACTTTTAATACGACTGAAAGTTTGGGAGGGAGGAACACTACTAACCATGCCTGTCAAATATTTTGCTGAAACTGTGTATCATTGATTATTCCTCCTTGAGATAACCGTGACCAAAATAATGGAGAATCTGAAGGTTTGCTCCGCCCACAGCTATTTATACCCACGGTCCCGGTTTAAATGGTGTGAATGTCATTTCCCATATGTAGGGTTACATGTACCAACAAGAGAGCGAAATACAGGTGACGTAATCTGGCAAATACCGTCATCATTGTGACCTACACCACATTACGAGGTTACAGATATAACCAAAAACCATCACTTGTTTCACATCAGATAAATAGTAAGACAACCAGACAGTTTAATATACATGGATATTGAAGTGTGATTACCAAGTGTGTGTGGGTGGGGGGAGGCTTTATATATGTCTTAGACAGTAGCATCTAAACATTTAAAGTCGAAAGAGTGTAAACATTACACACTCTATTACGCACAACACACCCACAACTGCATAAATAAGAGAATACACCATAAACACAGGGAAACGATTCTACAATTCAACATTGCACGAAAGATATACTGTAAATAATCAATGAGTAAGAAAGAATAAGGATGAAACGAACATTACACGTATATACCAATTAAAGTAAAGGAACGGCAATTTTATTGCAGTTTTATATTTCCTAGTCACAGTATATTTTTTTGTAGCTATTATATATGCTACATTTAACAGCTTGATAAAAATGTCGGGTAAACAAAAGCTTAATTCTGCTACTAGTGTAATACTACTTTTTTTTTGGCACAAGATATGTATGTGTTTGTGTGTGTGTGTGTGTGTGTGTGGGTTAATTTATTGGGGTGAACTATATCATTTTCACCATATCTAAAATTATAATATATCAGAATAAAAAGAATACATTTAATTGGTTGAACACTCACCACGTGACCATCACTATTCCACGATACAAACTGGTACCAGCCTATATCAGCATCTCTATTTCATCATAAGTTGAACACCATTCAAACATTTGCTGCATTCAATTCAAATTAGGTAATAATAAAGTTGATAACACCTAGAAAAACCCAAGACGGGATTGAAACAAAACTTTAAAACACCTTCAATGATCCTGATTAAACGTACATTAGAAATGTTCATTTGTCAAACTATTCCTAATATTGCAGTTCTATTTAGGTTTCTTGATTCCTTGAAAAAGATCTGTGTATTTATATATTGTATAACCACATTGGTGGTGCAATGGTTAGCGTGCTCGCCTCGAGTGCAGTATATCATGGGTTTGAGTCTCAGTCGGATCAAACCACAGACTATAAAATTTGTATTTGTTGCCTCTCCGCGAAGCACACAGCATTAAGGAGTACGATCAAAGACTAGTTGGTATGGAATCAGAATAATGTGTCCGAGTGGGGCGACATGTCTACCCGCGGACTGGTGTTTGAGTCAGTTAGCACTATAAATATCCAACTAAGCGTGTTGGTCTAAAACAAAGCGGATCTCATCATCATCTCATTGAAAATTAACTTGTTCTCGTCATATGCATGATATAGCTGAAAATTGCTGAGTTGGCGTTAAACAACAATCACTCATGATCACTCACTATATTGTATGTGTCAGATTCTTGTCTTCAATGCAATAAACACAATGGTTACTGATATGAAAGGCAATATCAGGATAGACAGACTGCCGTTGGGTCCTGGAAAGGACCACGATCCTTGGGCAGTCTGGATATGCTGCTATTGCTCTCCATATCAGTGACTATTACATATTAAATGTATCATGAAGACCTTTATAATCTCCCTAACTATAGATCAGTTTTGTTTTACCATACTGTAGATTATTGCGATAGAGAAGCATACTATGTTCACTTCTAAAAATACATTTTTCATTAATTTAGCTTAACACTGAACATATTACTTTATAATATTTGTAAAATATTTTCCATTACACACAAAATAATTCGATAATCAGTTTTTTGTCTCTGTACAGGTATTTAATCTAGATAAATACCGGTGCAGAAAATATGAAAGTTCCGCTTTACTGGTATTTTACAAAAGAGAATTTCACCTTTAATAGTGCTATTCTAGAAAAAAACGTAATCAATCAGACGTAAATTAACTTTCCATAGAACACTATTGATTTCAACAGAGTCATAGTGAATAATTAACTTGTAAAGCGTCGAAGGTGGATCTTCCATTGAATAATTTTTATCAACTTCCCATAAAGCCAACCAACATAGGAGAGGAAATGTGTAATAGTATCTCTTTTAATAAGGTTTGACAAACATGGTTATGTAGTCTATGGTTTATTATTGTTATGCATTAACGTCATTTAGTAACGTTAAGCGTCAACACGGCCATTAAATAAAGATTAATATGTATCTACTGCAGTTCAGTGACGACTGAATATAAAAATCTACTTAACGTGTCAAATGCACCAGAGCTTAAAGCGTATTATCGATATATCATTACAGTATAACCTGTCCATGCGGTCACCTCTATTAAACAGTCATCTGTATTAAAAGGTCACATTTTCCTTGCCCTGTCATACGAATTGAACCTATTTTAAAAGGTCACCTGTCCCAAAGTGAGAGTGGAATTATTAAAGTTTTATTTTCTTATTGAGTGGAATTGTTAAAGTTTTACTGTCTTATATGCCTTAATATTCTGTCGGTTCTGTCTGTCAGCATCCAGTAATGACAAGGATCATATTTTAAAACAATAGCCAATATGGGAAGAACCGGCAGTGTCATTTGTTCTTTTCATTTTATTATATTAATTTTTGTCTCTGAGTTTTCTAATTCAACAATTATTATAACTATATTAAAATGTCACATGAATATAACATCACAAACCTTGTAATTTCCTGATATAGATAGTGTAACTGCTGCTAATAAATTTTGTAACAATAATTCATGGTACGGGAAATGTATTTATTGAATATTTCCTGACACTAAAAGTGTTTTAAAGTATCCAGTTACCTTTATGAGGAGGTTAGTATTAACGGAATTCACTGGTGCAGAGGCGTAGTGGCCGTTGGATATATACCTGCCATGTGCAATCAGTACCTATCACCACTAAAGTTGTGAGTTCGAATCGCGCTCATGGCGAGTTGTACTGGATACAACATTATGTGATAAAGTTAGATCGTGATTTGTGAAATTTTAGTGGTTTTTTCCTGGTGCTTCAGTTTCCTCTACTATTTAAAATGGTCGCCATGATATAACTGAAATATATATATTGTTGAAAATGGCGGTTAACACCATAACACTACACAGTGGTTCAGCTGACTATAGGCGTGGTATTATATTATTCCGATTGTGTTTTTCCACATGTGTCAGTGAATAATAATAAACTGCCATGGTCTTACTAAATACATGTATATTTATTATTGAAATTTATCAATAATATTAAATCAAGATTTTCCTTCCTCTGACGTCGATGTTGGCAATCTGGTTAGGAACTTTGGTTTTCTTGCTCCTAAGACCGCTCTCAAATTATTTGGGTTTCCAAATTTTTGACTTTGAGCGTACCCGATGAAAGTTACTACATAACCGCATCATGTGCTTGAAATTAGATATCTATGCTTTTCATGAGTGGCGGAATTGTTAAGGTAGTTTACCTATGTGCTCTCTTTTTATGACATGCTTGATAAGTATAATATAGTCGAAATTGATGATAATTATAGGTTAATACATGACCTTTTTCATATTGCCCTTGTTATCAGCACGATATCTTGATATCTGCCTCGAGGGCATTAGCCCGAGGGACGATATCAGTCGAGGGCTGATGACAAGGACAATATGAAATAGGCCACGTATTAATCTATTTATCACATATTTTGCCAGGGCAGATAACATGATATTGCCTTTTGCAAGAGGGTAGATAATATGTTATTGCCCTCGTAAAATGTTATTGCCCCGGAGGCAAATAACACGCCTCAAATTATGCTTTTATTACAAATGCAAATTCGGCGTTATTTCAATAAAATATGTGATAATGTTGAATAATATCCTTTGATTTCAAATATATGTCAATACAATTCGGTTGTTTCGAATCATTTCCATTCCGTCAAAATTTTGTTATTTTCGTCCGCCAGATCACATGATTTCGATGGAACTGGCACTGAACTTCCAGTGTCAATGTACACAACAAAAACTCCAATCGATATACATGTGCCGTTTTAACGTTCGATCCTCAAGTTAAAAAAATCTTAACATTTTTCTGTAAAAGACAGATATCAATTAAATTATTTTATTTGTATCAAAGACTTCAACGCAGAGACAAATACTTCTTTAAAATTAATTTTGTTTTCTTTCTTTATTTGCGGCTGTCAGCATCATCAAAGGAAAACGATCTGCCTTTATGTATATATTTCTTATATAAGACAGATAGTGGGGTACCGAACACCAGTATTTATTCAGCGGTTTCCTTGGCGTCTCCATATTACAATTACTTATAATCTACCGCATCTACGACTATGATATGTTGACGTTGTCACAGTAATAGCGTAAACACCGGAAGTCGCCTGCCTATTTGTTCAGACGTCAAGATACGAAAAAGACGGAACGTGGTCGGAATTGACATGATTCGAAACAACCGAATTAATATATTGCTTCATAATACAATATTCCGGATCCATGTTCAGGACTTCAAAAATATTTATTACCGACAATATCACAATTGTAAACATATATATTGCATGCAGGTAATATGCAATTATATTACACTCAGTATCAGTTACTATCAGTAACATGCACCATATTATCGTATTATTGCAGGAATACAAATCAATTGTCGCCTTCGTGGGAGATCAACATCCAGAACTGTCGATACGAAGGAAGTTATTTCCCTTAGGGCTATATCCGAGGGGAAGCAACTTCTTGATTATTGGCAAGTTGTATGTTCACCTAAAAAAAGTCAATAATAGTTTTATTATAAAGAACACATATATTTCTCATTTATTACTAATGATCTTAGTTACAATTTTAAAGATTTCGAAAGGAAATACGTTTTACTGTTGGCCTATAGCTAAATGTTTTGATGTTATCATCAATTGAGAAGTGCTGGTTTGTTATACAAATTTTTCAAAAATATAATAAATCAAAATAATCTTAAATGTTAACAATTACATTTTTATTTCAATATCCAACATTCAGGACCCAGGTGGCTCAATGAGTTAGGTAGTTGGATTACCTAACAACTCATACAATCCTATCACAAATACGGCGTGGGTTCGCGCCCGGCTTTGTAAATTACTCGACTCGCAGCCGCAAGTGATAAAGTTCACCAGTTGCTTGCCCATGGTCAGTAGTTCTTTCCGGGTATTCCGGCTTCTTCCACCACTAAAACTGGTCGACATGCATGATATAGCTAAAATACTGCTGAAAGTGGCGTTAAACACCAAAATTCAAATTCAAATTCATTCCAACATTCATACGTAATTCTATAATTCCTACATTGGCAACGTGATTTCTGTTTTTTGTTCTCATCATTTTCATTTATTTTCCCATTCATTTATTAAAGTGCGGTTTCCCAAAGCACGTTGAACGAAAATCCAGCGTCCATTAAGATTTTTTGTTAACAGACGACATATTCACATCTGCTAGAGTTGTCTCCCTCGTCAGGACTTAAACGTGCCAGATATTTGACGGAACTCATGTTTAACATTATTCCATTTACTTAAACATGTTCGATAACTTATGTATCATGATTAACATAAAAATGTCAGATATCTGATGACAGTCATGATTGTTATTATCTAGCTGACATAAAAATGGCAGTCATGATTGACATTATCAAGTAAAAAAAAATCCCGTAGATGTCTAGATTTGTGCGTTTTTTGAATAACCATTTACATATCTGATGAAACACGTGCTTAACATTATATAGTTGAATTAAACGTGTCTGATTACTGATTGGCATTATATAATTGTGTCCGATATCTGATGAAAATCATGATTAGCATTTCATTGTTGACCTAAGCATCTTAGATAACCGATGAAACTTATGATTGAATACATTTAGTTGACTTAACACTTTCCCACTTACACAAGCTTTTGAATCTGTGCTCATTTCCCTTGACAGTGACGTCTAGAAACCCCCGTTTCTCCGCCGTTATATAATAAGCACGTGAAATCTGAAACGAGCACCTGTGATTAAAAAAAAAAACAGGACGTGCTCGTAATATGACAGTTTGAATTAGATACGGGCTGTTCTTGTGTCATTTACACGAATGTTGGTCACGTAATTTTAAATATGTTTAATATATTTAATTACATTTTACATATAAATATCATGGTGAAAACATGTATGGTCAAATGTTGTCATACATTGCGTAATCGGTTTACTTCCGATAAAATCTGTTAAACTAAGGTCTCACTCCCTCTGCCACGTCCATGCATGCTATAACTATTAAAAACATACTTCTAATTCCTTTTTTGTAAGAAATGAAGCAGAAACCAGCAATTTCTCGACATTCTGAATCACAGATGAACGCTTCATACGATCGGACTCAATCAAAATGAGGACAACTTCATTTTGGAATGTACCTAANATATTGTCCGCAATTATGCTCTTTACTCCCTGAATAAAGATCGTTGACTGCGTCCGAGCAAAACGTTGGTGACCTATTTTGGAGTAAAGTTTCAAGTTTGCAGGGGTGCACTGACTTCTAGAGTGAAGCAGTTGTGAAAAATTATGTCTCGTCGGAAAGATAAATCAATATGCTAGCGAATGACAACAAAGATTGTTTGAATGTGTGATTTTTTAATATTTTTTTCAAGCCTGAAACAGAACTGGTAGTGGCTTGGTTACGTTGGTCGTTACATCCCTTGTTAGTATATAGGGTATATAGGCCGCGTGACCTCTATGAAAGCGATTCAAGCCCCTGTGGATCGAACTCAATCAAATGAGGACAACTTCATTTTGGAATGTACCTAAAATAATTCTGACTTATACCGACCTTTATGCTCCTTTAGCATTACGGTAGGCGTAAAAACCACTAATTAATTTCTTTAAGGTTTTCTTCTAAATTTGGGACAGACCAAATATAACTTGCTTTTTATCAAGTTTATAACACTTGAGGTGGTTTAGTTTATAGTGTTTAACGCCACTTTCAACACTATTTCTGTTATATCGTGGCGGTCAGTTTTATTGGTGGAGGAAATCAGAAAACCCAGTGTTCCAAGTAACAAATTTAGTGGTGATAGACACTGATTGCACGGGTAGTTGTAAATCCAACTACCATACGATGAGGACCACAATGGCCCCAACACTGAAGGTGAAAAAAACAAATAGTATTCTGAATATTTTATGTGGATCTAATTATAGTTTTGCAAGGGTTTAAATAGCTCAGTTTACTTTACAAATGAATTGGATCGGTCGGTGTCTGGTGAACATTTATTCCACATTTCAGTATTTTCCATTGTAAAACTACTTTTCACACCTCTTATGTACCAACTATACTTTAAAATAAATGATCATGTTACTGGGAAATTCACATATTTTTTGCCTCATCAACCTGATCAAAAGACAGTCGCCTTGTAACAATTTATTTGTTCCTACATATGTACCTAAAATTATATCACCCCAGATAAAATATCAATGAAATTATATCCATGAGGATAAAATATTCAAAAAAATATTATCTCACATTAATAAATATTATCCCTCTGTAGGGTAATATTTTCTTTCAATACTATTTCTTAGATATTTTATCCTATGAGATAATATTTCTGGACATTTTCTATCTTTATGGATAAAATATTTTGAACTTTTTTTTATCCACAATGGCAATATATTTTTTTAATATGACCCAGTTGTCTGCAGTAGACAAATTAAAACTAAAAGTGTCTGTAATATCTGGTACATGTAGTTAATATTTGCCACATTCATCAACTATCATTTTTATTGTCATAAATCAATAAATTGGAATGTGTTATCTTCTACTATTACATTTGAAACTTTCTATTTATCTTAATTCTCAGCAGTCCTAAATGTCACTCTCTTTTCTTTATATGCTATAATTTTACATTTGATGACTACAAATATTGTTGTAAGCCCATGACCAACTAGTTCCATGTGAAATCATTGTGATTTCTTTAAAATAATTTTTGTGTTTTATGATCCTATGCAATTTGATTACACTGAATCACAATCAACAACATCAACTTTCAGAAGTGACATTTACAACTCTTCATGATCTACTGAGACAACATGGTCACACATGTAGAATAAAAAAAACCATTAAGTTATAGCAAGGATTTATATAGTAATCCTTGGTTATAGAGAAAGAAAATGAAGAACTAAAAATAATAACTATCTTTTCCAGAAATAGTTTATCATGTACTTGTGCAAAAAGTTTATATAAAATGCAATTTAAAAATTATCTTTATACATACATGTATATGTCTTGGTGGCAACTACATGAACAAATTGCATTATTCCAGAAATGGGTTTGCTAAGTGTGCACACAATAATGATGTACTGAAAAAATGTAATTAATTAAACATAACATATCACAGATTATGTACAGGTATGTTACATTACACCAGAATGTTAATACATGTTCATACTGTAATATATGCATTACCATATATTTTGTATAGCTTCCCTGATAGCACTAAAACATGATAATATGTGTTTTATCAAAAATTGTTAAAAAAATGTTGCATGGAAATTCATGTTAAAATAGACATATATGTACATTTTATTTGTACAAAATACACTTGGGACTTAATAAAAAAAAATGTATATTCATTATCTCAGTTTTCATGAAGAAAATTTCATTAAAGGAACAAAATAAAAAGAAATTTACACAAGATACACTCTTTTGAAATTTCTAAACAATATCAAAGAATATCGGAACAGCTCATTTAGATAGATGTATTAAACAATCCCGATATTTTCGAACAGCCATAATTACGTCATATATAGTCTCTGATTGGATAACGTTATTAAAGGTTGTGAGAATTTTATAACTTAATATGTATGTTTGTTGTTTTCGCCATTTTCGGGTAAAAAAAAACAAATTCGTGAATTATAAAATTATTCTATCTCTTATTCATTTATAGAAACGTAGATCTTATACCAATACATTTAGTTCGTGTAAATTTTCTGTGCGATTTTTGTTCAT
>MJUT01042061.1:126605-160428 GCA_002080005.1 Gigantidas platifrons | reverse complement strand
ATACATACATGTATATGTCTTGGTGGCAACTACATGAACAAATTGCATTATTCCAGAAATGGGTTTGCTAAGTGTGCACACAATAATGATGTACTGAAAAAATGTAATTAATTAAACATAACATATCACAGATTATGTACAGGTATGTTACATTACACCAGAATGTTAATACATGTTCATACTGTAATATATGCATTACCATATATTTTGTATAGCTTCCCTGATAGCACTAAAACATGATAATATGTGTTTTATCAAAAATTGTTAAAAAAATGTTGCATGGAAATTCATGTTAAAATAGACATATATGTACATTTTATTTGTACAAAATACACTTGGGACTTAATAAAAAAAAATGTATATTCATTATCTCAGTTTTCATGAAGAAAATTTCATTAAAGGAACAAAATAAAAAGAAATTTACACAAGATACACTCTTTTGAAATTTCTAAACAATATCAAAGAATATCGGAACAGCTCATTTAGATAGATGTATTAAACAATCCCGATATTTTCGAACAGCCATAATTACGTCATATATAGTCTCTGATTGGATAACGTTATTAAAGGTTGTGAGAATTTTATAACTTAATATGTATGTTTGTTGTTTTCGCCATTTTCGGGTAAAAAAAAACAAATTCGTGAATTATAAAATTATTCTATCTCTTATTCATTTATAGAAACGTAGATCTTATACCAATACATTTAGTTCGTGTAAATTTTCTGTGCGATTTTTGTTCATCCTTTTGTTTCAAATTTAACCCCATTTGACCCGCTTGAAAACGATATTTCTTTTTAGACTATAACTATATTTTAGAAGAAGTTATGTTACTTACCGTGCATGGTTGACCTCCAAAGCCTGAGTACATCAATGCTAGACAACTATTTAATCAATTGATGGAACAATATGTCCGTAAATTGCATTTTTTGTTACGACTTTGTGAAATACTCCTAGCCAAGCATCACACAACGTACAATAACTCTTCCCGCTCTATCACGATTGCAAAATCAGAAAATATGGCCCGAATATCCAATGATTTCTACGAGCTCTTGTTGCTTATCCATTGAAACTTTGGCGACATATTTTTAGAGGAAGGTCCAGACTATTGATATATGGCTGAACATCTTTCACGGAAAATCGGCAAGTGTGTATACACACACTGTTTTGTAAACTTTTATATTTAACGTTCAGATTTAGACTCTTTTAAAATTATGTTCAACCGGATTTGCAAAATTGAAGTGTTTCCGCAAATTTTAAGCCATACATGAAGAATATTGGTTCAGAGATAGCTGCGTGGTTGTCAGTTGGCGTTAAACGTCCCACACGTTTGATCTGGACGTCGCCATGTTTATTTACATCGTCTGCACATGACACACACTCGTGAATATTCATAGATATTATACGTTATTTATATCACACTCGGATTTTCCTATTTTGAAAATAGAAAGTTTGGAATCTGTAATTTCGTTAACTGGTACAACTTTTGCAACATAGCGACTTAATTCTTCGGTATTTATGTCCAAAGAAATTATGTAACAGAAAGCGTAGAAAGGCGTAAGTGAGGGGGAAAGGGGTAAGCGTAAAAAGCGTAAGTGAGGGGGAAAGGGGTAAGCGTAAAAAGTGTAAGTGAGGGGGAAAGGGGTAAGCGTAAAAAGTGTAAGTGAGGGGGAAAGGGGTATGCGTAAAAAGCGTAAGTGAGGGGGAAAGGGATATGCGTAAAAAGCGTAGAAGAGTGGAAAGGTATTAAACGTGTCCGGTATCAGATAAAAGCTATGATTGACATTTCAGTTGACCTAAACATATCAGAAAGCAAACTGATAAAACTAATGATTAAGATTATATATATAGTTGACTTAAACGTGTCTGGTTTATTATGAAAACATTATTAACATTTCATAGTTGACCTAAACATGTCAGCTAACTGATAAAAGTAATGATTAAGATTATATAATTGACTTAAACATGTCCGATGTCTGATGAAACACATTTTACAGTTGACCTAAGCATGTTAGACAACTGATAAAACTGGTGATTAAGATTATATAGTTTGACTTAAACGTGTCCGGTGTCTGATAAAAGCTATGATTTACATTATTTTATTGACGACTTAAGTGCGTCCGGTATCTGATGAAAGACATGATTAATATAGCATATAGCTCACTTAAACATGTCTCAAGTTCAGGCGTAATCAGAGATTTATCGTATCCACTTATCAGCTAACTTATCAAGCGCACCTTTTCCACCGATTGGCCTTTATCAGGTACTTAAAGATACTTATCGCTAGAGAGTAATACATCAAGTTGTAATCTAGTAACACAGTAACATTTCTAAGATCGATGTAAACTATTGTTTCAAATAAAATAGGATTCGAAATGTTGAAAATTGATTTTTTTTATATTTTATCCACAGTGTCATTTAAATATTAAAGTTGAGAAAAACCAATTAGATACAAAATGTATATCCGATGAGGCTTTATGCTTTTACTACAGAATACCTGTATTACCATGGTACCAATGCCTATTGATTATACAGGTGAATAGAACTGCATGCGACATTGGTAGAATTTTATTTATATTGTTATTGAAGTCTAGCTGCGACAATGGATTTTAATGCTTTGAATCGATATGGGTCCTGAATAATTAAATAGTTATAAGTAAAAGATGATAACAAATGTGCATTAATAACGTTTTGTCATAATTTCTGTCGTTTCAGGTGAGACTTTACATACAAATTTGCTAATTATGTAATGCAACAAAGGACATACATTTTAAAACGAGGCACCAAACCAAAATTAGTTTGTGAAAGTTGAGAATTATTTCTGATTTTCAATATTATCAAAAATGGGGCTGAAACCAAAGGATGGTTGCTGTAAAAAGTTATTGAAATTTTTATTTTCACACGTGGGACTGTGTGTTATGGTAATTTTGTATTGTGTTGCTGGAGGATTTATTTTTGAACATTTAGAGAAGAACAACGAAGAACAAATTTGTTACGACTCACGAGATGAATATATCGACATGGAAGAAAGGACTTTAAACAACACAATAAAAGTTATTAAAGAACAAGAAGGCAGCGGGCAGACAGATGTCTTGGTTATTCAATTACAGAGCATCCTTGCAACATTCAGGGATAATAGTATAGCAATCGGTTACGACGGGAAGAACTGCACGGCGTTCGGAGAAACAGATGGTCCAAAATATAAATGGTCTTGGTCTGGTGCCCTGTTCTTCTCTGTTACGGTAATATCTACCATTGGTAAGTTTAGCGGCAGGATCGTGCATTTTTTTATATTTGTTATTACAGGAACTATTTTACATTGTATTCTATTACAGATAGTGGAGAATTGTATTGGGTTATGTCATGTGTAGTATGATAATGAGATTACCATTCTTGTAATTAGTATTTCACATTATTTGCTGTTCTACACTGTGAACAGCTATCACACATATGCGAACGGTAGACATGTCGTTGTTACGTATTAGTTAATGATTTCAGCCACAACTGTTGAAATGGGTTTTGGATTACATTTATCAGTAAATGATAATTTGATAGTTCATCATCTTTGGCGGCAAGTATACAGTGTGTAACACGTATTTTATATTTATCGGTTAGACGGTGATGGTACACTCACTTCTTCTGACAAAGGTAGGATCCGGATACAAAACCAAGAGTGAAATACACATTGAAATCTCCTGCCAATCGTAAATTCTGAAACAACAATGGTCGAGTTTAATTTGGAAATATTTCTTTGGTCAATTTCTGATGAATTTCTGTCCATGTTCTTATCTAAATACGGGGTACAATTTCAAAAAGTAAAATAAATGGTTAGATGCAAAATTTATATCATGCGAGGAATATAGTAATTATATTGATAATCATATTTGAAAGGTAGAGCAGAACGTAACTTCATTGGTCAATAAAATCTTCTCGGTATATTTGTTTTCGAATTTGCCCACAATTTTCTGTTTGGTTGGTTGGTTTGATGATGTTTATCGCCACTTTCAACAATATATCAATCATATCTTGGCGGTCAGTTTTATTGGACGAAGAAACAGGAGTACTCGGAGAAAACCACCGACCTGCCACAAATCACTGCAAACTTATCACATAATGTTGCACACCTCGCCCTGAGCGGAATTCGAGGTATCAACGTTAGTGGTGATAGGCACTGATTACACAGGTAGTTGTAAATCCAACTATCATATGATCAGGACCAGGACGTACCTTTTTCTGTTTGTATAATGGTCATATGCACAAATTATAAACTTAAACAAATTGGAAAGCTATATTGTAATAGTCTTTGTACAAATTTAAATTGGGGAAAAGCTTAATAAAGTTATAGTAGAAACTCATATTCGATCTTGCATGTAATATAATATTCACAGTACATTGTATGTGTATTATCGTATAAGTGATGAATATTTATTTTTTTAAATATTTGTTTTGCTAGAATCATGCTTTCATTATCTAGTCTTGATACCTCAAACTTATATAAAAATACATCGGGAATCGTTGTGACATATTATCGTATTGTGACATTGAAAGAATACGTTTGAGCTGACCGCCATTTTGTTGAAATATTGCTGAATCTATATGCATATAAGATATATTAAAGTCGTGGGAAAGAGGGACAAGCAAACTTGCAGAGCATACTAATGAATTCTTCTCAACAACAGTGGACGGTCAATTTGTCATTCTAGGTACTGCTGAAGGATCATGGCACTCAACCCATAGAGCTGCTCAGTGCGTTGTCAGGTTAAGGATTGGGGGAGGGGGGCTCTAAGCAGGGGTTGTCAGGAGATGCTGGCCATGGACCATAGGTGGTAGCGTGTTTAAAGGGTGCCACATTCCTCGCATAATAACGAACTCTTTTGTAAATTTATAAGACAATGCAGAACATATTGGTTGTCATAGTCTGTAAAGAGTTTTAACATGGGTAACAATAATCGTAAACATGCATGTTATGCCGTGAAAATAATATTACCCATGTTAAAATGCTATACAAACCTATGATTTCCATGAATTATTTCTAACTTATTGTTTGAACTTATTGTCAGTAATAAATGGAAATGCATGTCATAACAAAATCAACTAACCTTAATGTTTACAGTTTTTGTTTTCTCTATAGATAAATAGACTGTCCTGTAATTAAGTTACTGACATTTCCCAATTTAATGTCATTTTGATTTAGCTACTCAAACCAAAACATTGCGCAAAAATCGCAAATTAAATCAGCAACCAGCATCTGTCAATGCCATCAATATCATTTGAAATTACGTTACCGGAAGATGGCAATTTACAAAAGTCGATAGATAGTTATTTATCGTTAGTGGTTATTCAGAAAAAAAAAGTGTGCAAAGAAACAAAATCGGAAAATTTTAATGTTTTAAGCAAAAAGGTTCTTTGTAAATTTGTCCGACAATGCGCATGTGCAAATTAAAATGATCATGGAATGCTTTTCTTGAAATACATATATTACAAATATACTAAATTCAGTCATTCTAGGATATAAAACGTAGAAACGTCCAAATAACTTGTACGTGCCGTATTTGACAGGATAGGACATGTATTATAGATCACAACAATTCATTAAGGTGAATAAACTGTATCCAGAACAGTGTCTATTGATTTTTCTTACTGTATTTTTTCGGTTCCAGTTGCTGAAAACATAACTCTATTTTTGATCGATGGATTCAATTTTCACTTTTTATTTATACTTTTATATATTCATTTTAATTACTTTTTTTGGCGGGAATCAATATGATCTAACAACTTATTTTCGTTACATCATTACCCGACTAATGGACTATACTTTTATAAGCAAATATTGATTTAGAAACGAAGCTTTAAAAACTTTAAATATTTAATGATCAACCATTTCTACCAATTTAATTGACGTCAAAAAAAAATATTTGTTGTATCTGAATAATGTGTATCATTTCTACAGTAATTTGAAATGAAATGAAATGAAATGGACCAATAAAGCTACTGAAACAATCCACATGCCGTTATTACTAACGCTTTGAAAGTTGCTCGATATAGATGTAACAAAGATTCTAAATTTGAAATAGTTTTGAGGTCTCGGTTTTATCGTTTATAGTTCTTTGATGACTTAAAAAAAACCAAACAAGGTAAATTTAATTAAATGGAATGATTGATGAAACACAAGAATATGACCAGTTGTCCTCATATATCACTGTCCTAGTTGATTCCTATATTTTATTTAGGAAATAAATCATGGAAACAGGAATGTGTTGGGAGTTTTTACATGGATTGGCGGATATTAGTATTTTATCCCGAACCAGAAGCAAGGGATTAAATTTACTAATATCCGCAATTCTATGTTAAAACTCAAAACACATTCTGTCTTCCATGATTTATTTCGATTCTGATATGTCTAAGAGTACAAATACGGTAGTATACTTTGATTGGAAGACGGTAATTTATATTTACATTTGCGGAAAATGTCGCACACAATTTACATGTTTGCTACCAATGAAAAAGTCAGTCACATTCACCGGCGCATGTGCTAATGAGATTATACCGAATGGATAAAGCGAAAGAAGGAGATCATGTTAGAATTAGATATTATATTTTCGTCATATCGCGGTTAATAAAAACAATTTTAAGATACATCAGTAGCAATGTGGTAATTAGAATTAAAAGTCGTACATCGAAGGGCAGACAATACAATGACCAACAAAGAAAGGGCAAAACAATGATTTACAACACACTAAGCCAAAAACTAAAGATTCAGCAACACGCACCCCACTAAAGACCGTGGGTGAACTTCGGTACTCCGGAATGGTAAACAGTTCCTGCTCCACTAGTTTCGAACACCTCTTTCAGACAGATTGTACCGAGCACCGAAGAAATTTCGATGAAGTTCCGATTCCGATACACCGAGGCTTTCATGGGGATTAAACATGATAAAAATGTATACAAATAAAAAGAAGGGCAAAAATGGGCAAATCACTTTTTGACCAAAACATTGTACACACATTGTAATATATATCTCACAAGTTTACAATGCTGGGGGTAAAATAATGTTTAAGAACAATCAGCTTTAAATTGATCTCATAGCATGGTGTAAAATTGTTATCAATATTTCATAAAAAAAAATATAAATTCTCCGGTTCGATGAGATTCAATAAAACAATACTTAAATAATTGATAAGTAACCGGTTTTTTTGTCGTCATTTCCTCTTAGCTCATCAATATATGTAATTTAATAGAAACTCCCACTCATATTTTAATATTTATTACTCATCCCCTTCTATTTAATTTTTTTTATTGATATTACTTTTTTGTTAATTTTTTTTTCTTTTTTATGTTTTTGTTTATTTATTTTTGTTGTTGTTGTTCTGTTTTATCGGACTGTAGTAAATTACATTTGTTTGTTCGGGTTAAGGCTATGGTGTTTAACCTTTGTGTCTTGTCGTATATAATACATATACATGTATATGCATTTGATAAGAAATTCTACAAAGGTATATTAAGCACGTAAAATGCAATCACATGAACGATTCTTGTCATAATTAATAGTAACTAATGATATGTATGAAACTGATCAAGATCTTGTATTGGTTAAGCTATAATAACGTGCTTATTTCCAATTCTTGATGTTAATCAGCAGAGTGTAACAAACGCCATTCAACCGTCACAGCATTAATAGTAGACATGCGATCAAGGATGAATTACGAGACAAAATTCGTTATTTTCCAGACCATATCGAAAAGTTTTCTGTTTATGTTATTTGGTCTTAAATCCATGCCTCGTGTTAATTTTGAACTCTGATTTTCTCCACCAATAAAACTACAATAAAATTATCAGAGAGGAGGGGATGAGGTTGTGTCCCATTAGGCGATTTAGCCTCGCCACAAGTCTTAGCATTTCTCAAACCATGACCATGATTTCCAGCGTCGTGGTCTTTTTAATGTTCAATAATTTGAGATGAGAGATGGTTGATGTTAGTGGAAAATTGTTTTAAAATTATTTTCATAAACAGTCAATATTTAAATAGAAAATAATATGATAGTTTAATAAAAACGTAGACATCTAATTTAGTGCGCACGACGCGTTTCTGGAATAACCTTCATCAGATACGCTCACAATCGAAAGATTGGAAAACCAAATAATTAACAATTTTGGGAGTTTTTTTGCCTAAACAGAATAGCCAAAATCAGCTCAGGTCAGAGGGAGGAGAGCGTTAGTTTGACCCCCCATGTCTGAGGGAGGAGAGCGTTAGTTTGACCCCCATGTCTGAGGGAGGAGAGCGTTAGTTTTATCACCAATGTCAGAGGGAGGAGAGCGTTAGTTTGACCCCCCATGTCTGAGGGAGGAGAGCGTTAGTTTGACCCCCCATGTCAGAGGGAGGAGAGCGTTAGTTTGACCCCCCATGTCAGAGGGAGGAGAGCGTTAGTTTTATTAATAATTACTTTAGTTAGGAACTGTACATTTTAGTAATAAATATATAAAAAATCTAATACGATATTACCAAAAATAAAATATATAGGAGAAATCGTTTTATTCTTTCAATTATTTATTACAAGTAAACTATTAACAGTTGATAAAATAGGTTGAGTAGAAATGATATATTATTATTATTATTATTATTATTATTATTATTATTATCTTTATTTACCAATGTCATACAACATATAGGCATACATATATACAATAAATAATTCATCAGATCATGAGGATGTTATAAAATAAGGTTTTCTTGAATTCTTTATGTTTTTTTTTTATCGATTCTGCCTCTTCCTACGATTTTGCTATATTTAATTTTGGAATTGTTCCCTCAATGTTGTAATATAATTGTTTTGCTTTCCATATTGTTATGATTCTTATGCTTACCCGCTAAGAATAATATGCGCATTTAATATAAACTATTAACCGCGAGTGGAAATACCAAGCGTTCATTTTTTTTTTTTTTTTTTTATTACTGTCGATTTTTGCACGAATTATAATACAAAGTAATATTAGACCGTTAGAAAAGTGAGCAGTCATGTATTTGTGTTTGGGGTGTCGATATTGCATGTTTCTACGATTTTTCTAGATTTTTGGAAATGTTCCAAAAAGTGTTGTAATTTTTGTTTGATCATTTTATTAGAACGCTACAAAATCGTAAATAACATATTAAAACGTGGCATTATACACGTGCTGTCTGTGACCATACGGCGCAACCGCTTTCTATCGTTTGCTAGTTGTGTGAAAATACATTTAGTGCCTATTACCACTTAGCTGTGAGCTCGATTCCCACAAGTTACTAGGTGTGCTCGATACAACTTCATATGGTAAAGTGTGTCACTGCCTTGTGGAAATTCGGTGGTTTCTTCAAAATGTACTTTAGAGTATTATAACTTGTGTCAAATCCAATTGTTATTACTTGAGTCATAATATATTTACCGGTAATACAAAATTATGTTAAATCGCTGGTTTCCTTTTGGCCATTGCAATGTCTGTCCTTCGATTTACGGCGTTTGGTTACCCTTTTCCTAACTTCAAACTTTTCCCACACTTAAGAATATAGACTCAAAATAAGTCTCTCGAACATTGCGATATGTGCATACCATTCATAATTACACTGTCTTACTCCTGATTGGTGGCAGGGTCGGCATTTCTGTGCTTGTTGTACATTCAACGGGCTCTGCTTCATGTATATGTATTATTGCATTGTGATTGTGTACGCTCTCCCCTACTAATAAGTTTGCCTGTCAATTATTCATCTCTTCCGGTTTGACCTTTGGAGTCAGTTATGTTCATGATATATGCCACTCATGCGTCACAAAAATCAATGAAAAATATTTTGAACTTTTAACTCGAATTCACTATAAAGGTGCTATTTTTAGGGATACTTTTTACAAAGACATGTAATTTTGATGTTACTAAAAAGCATCTTGCTGACAAAGCACTTAAGGCAATGTACGAAGTTCTTAAAATGGGAAGATTATATAAACTATCGGTGAAAATCCAGCTAGATCTCTTTGATAAAATGATAAAACCTATTCTCTTATATGGTTGCGAGGTCTGGGGATTTGGCAAAAATGAAGTACTAGAACGAGTTCACTTGAAATTCTGCAAAATACTTTTAAATTTAAAGTCGTCTACTCCAAACTATATGGTTTATGGTGAGCTAGGCAGGTATCCAATTGATATTGATATTAAAGTAAGGACAATTTCATACTGGGCAAGGCTTTTAAGTGGTAAGCAGGCTAAATTTTCAAATGTATTTTATAGACTTTCTAGAAATTTGAATGAAAATGGTGATACTAATTTAAACTGGGTTTATTTTATCAGGACAATTTTAAATGATTGTGGATTTACATATATATGGGAAACAGAAAATGTTAATAATAAAGAATGGTTAAAATGTGTTGTGAAACAGCGATTGTTAGATCAGTTTGTACAGAATTGGCAAACATCTCTGTCAGATTCTTCAAAAGCATTCAACTATAGGATTTTTAAAACCAAATTCGAATTCGAGGAATATTTAAATATTTTAAATATAGGTGATGCAATCAGACTGTGTAGATTTAGGACAACAAATCACTATCTACCGATTGAAACCGGTAGATGGAGAAATATTGATAGAGGAAATAGGTACTGTAATTTATGTAATTGTCAGAAATTAGGCGATGAATACCACTATGTTTTGGAGTGTTCCTCTTTAAACGATAAACGCAAGCAGCTTCTCCCAAAATATTTCATGAAAAGACATAATATTGTCAAATTTTTTGAACTTCTATCTACCAAAAAACAATCGCTGTTACGAAAATTATGTATATTTATCAAACATATCAATAAGATCTTTTGTACTCCTGGCTTACCCACTGTTGTTCCTTAACCCATTTAACCTCCTGTCTGTATATTTTGTAAATAGTCTTGTTATGTTATTATTATGTTGTTATTTTTCTCTGTACCATTGTATTTGGCTGTATGAGAATAAAGATATATATAGAAATACAAGTTTCATTAATTGTGAATTTACACAGCAGTCTCTTTTTAATTAAAAAACAATTAAATAATAATTGCTCAACGTGCTTTTTGTATTAATATAATTTAAATTGTCAATATTTGGCTATTTAACATGACCTGTGAATGGCACGCAATTATAGAATCATTTTTAACAGGCAATGCATCATGCAACATGTCCATTTTGACACGAGGAAAAATTTGAAGATATCAAACGGATAATAATATAGGATTAAACTCTTCTTTTCAGGAGTTCATGCATGTGTAAACGGTGCCGATGCTATCACAAAATGAATAAACGCCCGAAGGACGTTTATATAAAGTTTGTGAGTGCATCGGCACCGTTTACACATGCATGAACTCCTGAAAAGAACTGTTTAATACTTATAATTCTTCCACGTGAATCTTTTCCCTATTTTGATTATTAAACTGATTTTCAGGCTTGCCTTCAATCGGACACTATCGTAGTTTCCTGCCATATTGTTTATACTGGTTATACAAAAAATTCATCGAGTTATGAACGGATCAAAAACGAAAAAGTTCATCGAGTTATGAACGAATCAAAAACAAACACGTGACCATGCTTTTGTCCAATCAAAAGGCACGAAAACAATATACATTAATTCTACCAGAATTATGAAGCCGTAAATCGAAGCAGGAAAGACAATACAATGACCAAAAGAAAATATACAAGTTCGGCTCAAGACACTGTTCATACAAGACTCGCTCTAGAACACAACATTATCAAACAAACATAAAAACAAAAGCACAGAACACGGAACACATACAATCCAACTAAATATACGTGTTCAGGTGGATGTTTATCAGTCACCTACTGCAATCTACAATTCCTCAGTTGTATCATTTCTACAATATTTACTGTTATAGTGAAATGACCGGTTAATTAAATCTCCGGTTTGATGTGGGTGTCTTGAAACACGTAAGGTGAAATAGGTTGCACTGCGTGATTGTACTGCACATCACATAACATAAGCTTACGTTAGCTTCTCAAATTGTATTTACACATATTGTTCTAATTCTAGTGTCATTGCTGTTTAAATATCTCGTTGTAATAATAATAATAATGAATATGTCATGGTGATTCCGATCAATGTATCGAATATTCTTGTTTTGCAGGATACGGACACATAGCACCTAAAACATTTTGGGGACGTTTGGTTTGCATTGCATATGCTGTACTTGGTATACCTTTGATGTTGTTATGTCTAGCGAACATTGGTGACGTACTAGCTGACATATTCCGGTTCATCTACGCGAAGATCTGCTGCTGTGGTTGGTGCCGACAGAAGGAAACCACAAAAGTTGTTACCATCAAACCCGTTGCTAAGGAACCCGCCTGGAACAACGATAAATCGAAGATAATAAGTACTTCGGCTCCAATGCAAACGGAGTTTAGTCGAATACCTCCGAAATCATCGATAGGTATGAAACCAGGAGGAGGGGGTGGAGGTGGAGATAATGAGGCACCAAAACCTGTGAAAATAGTCCCTCTCGATATCAAATCATTCAAGACACAACAAGAACTTGCAAACAGATCTAAACCTATTCGTAGCGAACCCATAGTTTGTGACGACGACAGCGACGACGATGACGATGACGACGAGTTCGATGACAAGAAGATAACGGTACCATTGACCGTTACAATGATCGTCATTGCAGGTTACATATTTGGCGGAGCTCTTCTTTTCGGACTGTGGGAAAATTGGGATAACTTACAATCAGCCTATTTCTGTTTCATTACTCTCAGTACCATCGGATTTGGAGATGTCGTCCCTGGAACCGATTTTGATAATCCGACGGCAACGGCGCAAATGATTCTCGGTGCAATTTATGTGTTATTTGGAATGGCAATATTGTCGATGTGTTTCTCTCTAATGCAGGATGAGATTATAGCCAAGTGCAAGTGGGTTGGACAGAAACTTGGTATACTTGACAAAGATGATTGACGTCTTCTATAACATGTGTAAACAATATTCATGAGCAAATCACATTTTGAGCTCATGCACAAGTTTATTAATTACACATAGGGGAACATTTTGCGAGCTTATTGACTGGAAGTAGGATTAAACCAATGAAAATGTAGAACGTTCTTGAAGCTTAATTTAAGAGTAATTTAAGGAAAAATGTCAAGTTTTTCTGTCATGTTCTAAACCAAATAATATGGTATTGATATTAGTTAATATGCGAAATGAAAGTCTATTTATTAACTTGACCTTAGATGACATTTAATTATGTTGCCTTAACGTTTTATCATATAATTTATATAAATAATGCATGTATTTAGAAAAAAAAACATAATTGCCTTGATTTTTGAATACACTGCTTTATGTCAGATATATTTCCAGTTAAATTATGTGCAATTATGATACATTTATTCATTTTAATATCAGAGATGTTTAAATATGTTTGTTTACCTATATTATAAGTAATTGGATGTTATGTAGACAATAATTTATCATAGAATATATACCACTTCGGAAATATGTCTAACTCACATTAGCGTGTAGTATACGGGATTTGTTGTTTTTTTTAACGAAACGAATTTTACGTTTATGACTAAATCGTCTTGAGTTGTAGAAGTCATTTCTTCTTTTTCATGTCCATACAAAATGAACTTGTTATCATTTCAAGATATGGTCAGTTATAGAAATTTAAAATTAAAAACATTTATAAAATCTGGATAACATTTCAAGAGTTAATTTAAATATATGGTCAGTGATAGAAGTCTAAAATAAATAAACAATTTAATCCATTTGTAAAATCTGGATAAAACAGTTTTTCACAAAAATAGATATTAAACAAATTAATTTCTGCCCCGTATTAACTTGAAAAGGAAATGTACAAAAGAAATGTACAACTGTCTGTGTATGTAGAGAATATATTTCAACATTGCACAGGACAACTATGTTATTCAAAATGTTATCATCCAGAGGTGTTTTCTGGTAGACAAGGGTTAAAGTGCCGCGTCCCGGAAAACAGCAAGCAAACGAAGGCACTTAATTATAAAACAAATCAACCAAGGACATCGTCAGTGCCCGTTTGTACCATACAATTTTTCAAATTATGGAATGTACAAAAACCACCCATTTTTCGTTCATGTTCATTTACATTCATATCGCATTGTGAATATCAATAAATTGTTTTTGTTGTCGAGTGTTCCATTGCTATAATACCGTTGACTGTATCTTAATAAAGCCTACTGGCAAACAGGTTAGCCTTAAAAATGTGCGATATGTCGAACAGAAAAACAAACAAGAGCGAATAAATGAAACATACATTTTTTTTGTTTATTCCCGTAATTTTTCTTTCGACGTTTTTCTGGTAAAATATGAGAATTAAGATACTACAGTTTCATATTTTTCTGTAATTTAGCACAAATTGATTTTCTTCATATTTTTTTACATTGAATTACGGTGTAATTTGCTCAAGAACACAACAGTAAGACTATTCTTTTCTTTTGTATATAATTACATGATATTAATGAACCTTATAGATATATATATTATATATTGTACCGATATTTTTTTATTCGGGATCATATTCATTATTTTACACAAACCTTTTTTTTCTGATGTTAGTATTTCCGGTGACCATTGTTCTCGGTCTTGTACAGTTTTAAAATATAACTGCTGATTTATTTTTACGTGTTATTTGCAGTATTATGTTTTGTTCTAATTCATGACCTGTTTACTTATTACTGACAGTAAGGTCAAAGTTGACATCAATAATAATAATAATAATAGATTATCTGTATTTGTATTACTAATAGATGGCAGCGACAAAAAATTATGCTTTTTAAAGTTGTAGTATATATTTTTGCAAATTTGGTGTTTCTTTCTTTTTAATAATAAAATTAGAAATAAATCCTTCTGTTGATACCTACTTTGCTACTTTCTGCGATTTTTTCTATAGGATTTTGGAGCTGTTCCGACAGTGTGGTATTTTTGTTTTCCATTCTATTCATATTGCAAATTAAGTTACTGTCTGAAAATCAAAATATAGAGTATGACAATTAAAAGATAGAAAAAAAAGTTAAGTAAGCTTTAATCCAATATAAGAGTTTGTAATCTGTAACTACAGCACTATAGATGACAAATGCTGATATTTGTTTTTACTTAAATCAGACACCAAAATCATTTGTATTTTGACGTTAACGTGTTTGTATGTCCGTCATTGTTTTTATTTTTTTTTTTAATAACTAACGATATTACTGAATCTGATATAAATACAATATATTGCAATTTGTCCTAAATAATTCAACAACAACAACAACAACAACAACAACAACAACAAAAAGAAATATTTTTATTTTAAGAAAATTGCAATGTTCATTAAGCCAGTAAATGTGAACCCGTGTACAATTGAATTTCAAATACAAATTGTTGAACATACAATGAACCTTCCTGAACATACAATGAACCGTCCATTAATATGTACTGATTTTTCTAACGAACCTTGTTAATATTTGGGCTCCAACTTCAAATAACATAAACCCACACCATTATGTAAAAAGGAACATTTTTGAATGTTCTTCCAGTAACTTGTTCTTTTTTTTTATTGGTCATTTCCATTACCCGTTTGAGAAATTATTCTTAATTAACGAAAATATATAATTGTTTTCTCATAAAATATTTCCGTTTGATCTCGGAAAATCAATCCATCTGATGTTAAGTCAGTCATCAAACGTAATGTTGCACTATATTTTGAAGATAATGTTTTGCATCCTATTTTTAATGGATTGAACAACAACAGATATACATGTACTTTACAATACATGTACTTTACAATGTATATGTGCAGCAACTGTTTGCTGTCCACTTAAGAATATAATCGTACTCCACCTACGTTGGTGTGGAGGGAGGGGGTCATAAATATGGAAATATATCCCTCATTATACAAATGTATTTCGCTACATCTTGATTTAATATGAGATATTGATGGATCCAAATTACTTCTTAAAATATATTTAGCAAAGAAAAGAAATATACCTTCTTGAACCTTCCGTTGTATCAATTTTTGGTTGTTACTCTATCTAATCGATAATATGGATTATCTTATTCATCCGCAGTAGAGCTTTGAGAAAACAAAGTTATTTCTGTAATTCAGTGTTTCATCTGTTTTCGTCGTTAAGATCTAGAAACCATTTTTTTTTTTATTAAAGTTGATCATATCGGTTTCAATAGTCTCTTCACGAGTAATAACTAAATGATGAGTAAGTTAAATACGCTGACAGTTTCCTGACATGATGTTCCTTTGTTTAAAAAGGATTCTTTGGACAGCAATTATCGAACTTAGCAATATGTGAATAGAAACCAAATTATGTTAATTTTAGAAATGTTTCAATTACTAGAGTCTCATTAGTAAGCTTGCAAATATTTCGCAAGATAGATATCGTGAAAAAAAAAAACATGGATCTTTGTATCCTGTATAAGAAGGTTTCGGGGGGGGGGGAGGGGTATTAAAAAAATAATCTGTTTCTGCGGATCTGAAGAATCATTGCCGGAAAATTTGTATTCATAGATTTAAAGATTACTATAAATAAACATTTTCTTCTGAGTGTAGAAACGGTGTGTGGATGAAAATAAAACTAAGAAACAGTGATATTAATTGTAAATTTTAACATTTTTTTTAAATGACCAATTACATAACGATTAATTTTAACGATATCTACTTGTGTGACTTTATATTTTTGACAGGTGTATTTTAGTTGAATAAAGTACTGTGAAAGCTGTCTAAACAGAACCTTACAATTCGGAATAGACAGGTATTCGGTTTATCCAGGTTAAATTAACAAAGATGTCCTACACTGGAACTTTACTTAAAGTTTGTTCCTAGTTCATATAGGTTTAGACATGTTTCAGTATATTTATGATCTGATTAGTTGTTGAAGTTGCAATAGTTTGAGCAGAGATTTCAGCAATAAAATTACTTTGATATCAAGCCTACCTAGTCAACGAGAACATAAACATATATATTAATATGTGATAATTTATTTATTTTGTCAACCCTTTTTACATATATAAAAGAGATATGATAATTTATTTTTATGCTAATACTTGTACTTGTTCTGTCGTTCCGTCCTTTTCAACTTGTCTGTGATATTTTACTAAGAATTATAATAAATTGTTATTGTCATATTTTGTTGTCTTATTTAAGTTATTTCGATATGGATCGACCGCATCAGTGGTGTAATGGTTAGCGTGCTCGCCTCGAAAGCGTTACGTTGTAGGTTCAAACCCCGGTCGGGGAAAACCAAAGACTATAACATTGATATTTCTGCTTCTTTGCTTGGCATGCTACATTGAGGAGTAAGAGCAAAGACTGGTTGGATCGGAATCAGGATAATGTATAGGAGTTGAACATGTCTACTGACGGACTGTTGTTTCAGTGAGTTAGCACTATATAAATTCAACTAATGGTGTTGGTCTGGTACAAAGTGGATATCATCATCACCATCGTCATCAGCATAATCATCATCATCTCGATCATCGAATTGTAACTAGTTATCGCCAATGATAATTATATAATAATGTGGTCTTGTCCAGGTAATATGCCAAAATATTACCCAGGTCTGAGAGACATATTACCCGACCCAATATGTCTCTCAGACCTGGGTAATATTTTGGCATATTACCTGGAAAAGACCACATTAATATCATTAGTATACTGAGTGTTTAATTGTCCAGGTAATATGCCAAAATATTACAGTACCAAATATCACTACAGAAACTTACACGAAGTATAATAATGCATAAATATTGCTCAATTACCGTTAAGCAACAATCTTTATTCACTCACTGTAGATGTTGACACAAAGGGACAGCTGAGTGAATAAACGTTAGAGAAAACCGAAGAGACGAAAAAGGAATATTTGAAATTTTTGAACAGGTTATACGATATAACCTGGTTTGGGGCAGTTTATGAAAAGCGTAAGCTGACCCAGATCAGGTTATGCTAAAAAATGTCAAATGTTCCTTATAATTTAATTTTTATAACAAAATTTAATGATTCTTCGATTTGAATTACGATTATTTCATGTGGCTACTTAAATTTGTCGTTGGCGGATGAACACGTTGGTGACGTCACAATACCAACCCAGGTTATCAAGTATAACCAACATTTTCTCCAGGCGGATCAGCCAATCAGATTGCAGTATTCAAATCAAATTAAATTATTCCGGAATGGATAATCCAGACACTGGCAACATTGGGTACACAAGACACAAGGACGAACATGAACATTTTAGTTTTCGCGTACAATGTACATTATCAATTTAAGTAGTCATATGGAAACAATTCCACAACATATGGTGTCTATGTTTTACAGAACGTACTATTAACCAAACCATCTAATCATGGAAGGGCGCGGGTGGCTCAATGAATTAGGTAGTTGGATTACCTAACAACTCATACAAGCCTATCACCAATACGGCGTGGGTTCGCGCCCGGCTTTGTAAATTACAAAAAGGGTGCACTCGACTCGCAGCCTCAGGTGATTAAGTTTACCAGTTCCTTACCCATGGTCGATGGTTCTTTCCGGGTGCTCCGGCTTCTTCCACAACTAAAACTGGTCACTATATGATATAGCTGAAAAATTGCTGAAAGTGGCGTTAAGTACCAAAAATCAAAATCAAATGAATCTAATCATGATAATGTATTTGTCAAATACATTACAATAAAATCGTAGATATGAAATATAGTTCACAGGATGCGCGTCCGTAACAACCTTCATCAGGTACGATCAAAAACCAAAATATTTGAAAGCCAATTATTTAAAGGTCTTCGGGAGCAAGAAAACGAACTGAATTTCAAGTCAAAAGCAATATTACCAACAGTATGAAATAGTCTACGATTGTTGTCTGTCATCTTTGTATTAACTGATTACAGATATATTCCCTAATGACAGGTTAGAATATTTACTTTTTAATAATTAAAAATTGCACGAGATGGCGACATCGTCAATTGTTGTGGGAGTTTATTTTGTACAAGAACATATTAAGGTGTAAATATCAAATAAACACAAGAATAACAAAGGGTTAAAACGACACATTCGCTTGTCTCCCCTGACGTGATATTTTACATATTCAAGCTGTTAATTACCGGTGCAATAATTTCAAAAATATGAACAAATCTATATTTGTCCTCCCACAGATTCCATTGAATAATGATGAAAATATATTTCTTACAAAAATGCTATATCAAATTGTTGAATTGAAACTGCTGGATTTCATTTGTGAACTCGTTTTATGGTCATTGCTGGGTTTTTGTCTCAGAAGTAGGTTATTATGAAAAGGGAGTATAAACAGTTCTGGTAAACAACTCAACCAATATCAACAAAACGAATAACTACCTCTCATACCCCAAATCAATCGAACATGGAAATCCAAGCCCTGGCATATGACAGACACAAAAATGTGAGTGCAATACAGATATCCAATAACATAAACAAACTCACAAAGACTAAACCATTAACACAATAGTAAACAAGCATGGATATTCTACTTTGGTATCAATTTTCAACAAAAACAACAAAAAAAACAACAAAAACAGGGGGTAAAATATCAACCCTACATCTGCGCTAAGTAATATATATTTATAAATTAAAGATAACCTTAATATGTATTGGTTTACAACTAACGACATGTATCCGAGGTAAACTGCAATGTTTCTGCTTCTACCAAATAATCATCGCCTTCAACAAGTTGAAGATTATGACATGAAAATTGAAAAAAACCTAAAGCTGTTTACAGGTTATATAAATTAGTATTTGGAAAGGGGAGATAGCTGCCTAGAATGTTTCAAACGACTGACATAAAACAATGGCTTCCAGTAAAGCATGTGTCTAGATTTTCTCATATGATATGACATTGGAAAGCCTGGTCCTGGCTGGCGGCGGGTTCAACAAGTTAATGGGATCGCAACTTCCACCACTGGTAAATGGATCCCCAATGACAATACGGATATAAACAAATGATAACAAAACCTTCCCAGATTTCTAGTCAAAATGACCACATGCTATCACAAGAATGAATGTCAGCATGGGAAACATTGGGTGACGCATCTCATAACAAAATCTACTAACTGTCTTGTTCACATTCGCTTGTTTTCTACATTTTTTGTATATAGTCATACATCCCAGGAAACAATTAAGTCACTTGCATTTATAATAAGTACAATACTAAAAAATTGCAAAAATAAATCGCTAACAATAATGTGTCAATGTTACCAGCATTCCTGGGAAACAACGTCATTTCAACAATGAGATTCGACAGAACATGCTATCAACACAGCAGTGCAGGAGATATATATTTTCGAGAGGTGGGCTACTAACACTGGAACGATACAGATAACATGATTACGTTAGAACCATCTATTGCCACCCGTGACAGAAAAGTAGGATCGAATTTAAATGTTGGTCTAAATACCGTGTTGCTGATTTGCACAAAATTGAAAAAACCCATATGCTGATCTGACGTTGACGCAATATCTATTTGTAGCTTTTTGCGTGGGTTCAACATTAGATCAATGTCGTTTCAATGCTAAATGATTATTACCCAATACTAGCCCATAAGTATAATACAATGCTTGCTTAATTTCATTAATAATAAAAATACATTGTGAATTCACAATTTGCTCGGTGTAAGATGGCTAGCTTTCCGGTCAACATTGAACATGTCTCTCCCACAATATGCGTCCAATGTTGGGCCTTTGGTAAAAGAAAATATCTCAAACTGTGTTCGTTGAACATTGACTCATTGTTGACGGTGAAAATTCTATTCAAAATTCGCCAATTTATTTAAAATGCAATATCAATATTTATATGAAATAAATATTCAAAATGCATTTTTAATAATATATAACATGTATATAACAACTGGAAATGTTTATGTTGTTAGGGATCGTCCGTGCACATGCTTAATAAATTATATATGAATTATGTATTTAAAATAACTTTTTAAATGGTGAACATCATTTAAGGTATTATTCCTAACCGTGGCGGAACCAATACTAAATGATGAAATTTTTTGGAATTTTTTCTTGCAATCTATTGTTCTTTCACATCATGACATAAGTTAAATATAAATTATATATGTAAAACATGTTCTATATGATAAACTATACATGAATTTTAATTTCTATGTAAATATATTCATACCCATGAATGATGACGTAAGTTCTACTGCGATGTTGCGCGTACCAGATGGTTATTCCAAAACCGTGTCGTGTGCATTACATTGGATTTCTACGTTTTTATTCTACAGTGTAAATAATAAAAAATAAAACACATGATTTTTTATTATGAAACGAAACCTTTAGAAATTTATAGGGAACAATTTCCACCAGTATGATTGATTGTTTTTGCAAATATATATTGTCTCTTCAACAAAAATGTAAATATGAATTATGTATATAAATTTTTATATCTTCAAAATGATAAACAACATCTGAATTTAAATTTTATATTGAAATTGTTGACAAATGAAAAGCGTTTAATTATTTTTACATTTATTTCTGCATTTGATTACATACTGTGGAGTCTATTATTCCTGGTAGTAACTGTACAAACAAGAAAGAAACAAAAAGAAACAAAACAAAACCTTGAGTATTATGCAAACAATCAAATTTACATTAATTCTTCTAAAATTCATATTTGTAGGCTGTATACCTTGTCGCCTTATAAAACAGGTGACCTCTTAAAAGAGGTTCATTTGGTATGACATATTTAATGTCAGGAGAAGAAAAAAATACATTTAAATACAGGTAACTGTTGAGCAGGTAACCACCTGGACAGGTTTACATATGAAGTTAACGAATAGTAATGCATGCCACTGCTTGCAACTCCTGTTTATTTTGCATCTATTTGCATACAAATTCAAAACACACACGGAGAAAGTTATATTCAATGCTGAATTTAAAATTTAATGCGCTTACAACATTTTCAACAATTACAAATACAAAAAACATTAACTGCTCAATATATAATGCCATATTTTTTTGTAAGAAAGTCACATTATGGATTTTTAACAACAATAGTGCTGTATGAACTATGACCTATGCTATCTGTCATGAATACTATTGATATTAGAGGAACAATTTCCACGACGTCTGAGCTAAAGTATGAATAAGAAATTACTTGTTTTCATTTTATAATTATTTATTGAAATATGTACATTTGTTAGTAATACACATACATAGATATAGTACATGTACCTTATCCCTGTCTCGTTAACATAAGTAATTACTATATAATATGAGTTAGTATTTAGTTTGTGCTTATCTATTCCATAGTTACAAATACCGATTGTGCAATATTATTGTAAAAAAAAAATATCTTGATGGACTGCATCACTAGATTAAAACATATGTCACTCATATTCCGTTTTTTTTTTTTACCCTAGACGATATTGTGGGATGGAATAAATAACAGACAAAATTAAGTCTTTTCTTCGTTGGTGACTTATCGCCTGATTTCTAAAACGAGTAACATGACAGGTGCCACTAGTGTAGCAGGAACTATTCACCCTGTCGTAGCACCTTATATCAACTCTGGTTTTGAGTGGAGTTCGAGCTGCTCAATCCTTAGTTGTCCATGTATTGTTTTTGGATCGTTGTTGATCTTTTTCATTCTTTTGCTGTCGGTCTTTGGCGTTATCTATTCTTCTTTTAAAAAGGTACGGTTTCTGATTTACCATTGTGACACTTCAAACATTTCTTAAATTGTAGATTTGTAATATAAACACGTATTATAATTGACCGAAAACACATATTTGTCAAGGTAAAAAGCTACTTATGCTAGAATACAAAACAAGTGCTTGTCTCCAGGTACATGTACGTAGATTATATAATTAACACAGTTGAAGAACATGTGCTTCTCTTGGGTAAATACAACAACAATAACATTTGATAATCGGTTCGAAAAAAAAACAATTGAGAAAGCTCGCTTCTCCACAAGTTTCTAAAGCTCACACAAATAAATTATATATTTTCCAACAATTTACATATATACAGATCATACAAGACAATAATACATATTTATACCAACGGTTCGTGCATAACATCGATTTTTTTTTTTTTTTTTTTAATCTATTGTGTTCTCATAAAATCAGTGGAATATAACAATATCATTGAACAGAGACATAATACATTGCTATCTATCATAAAACAGGTATTGTATTGACTTTTTAGATGGAATTTTCATAGAATTTGAGAAGAAAAAAATCTTTGATAACATAACAGGTTTTGAGGTCGATACATTTTTATTTGTTTTCAACCTTTCATTTTACTCTTGTTGTCCTTCTAATTACTTGTTTTCTGATCAATACCTACAAACGTTTCTAAAACTTATATATTGAATACTGCTTAACTAATGGAATATACAGTTTCTAAAACAAATATTGATTTAAAACGAGGCTTTCAATTATGTTAAATATTTGATGATCAACGGGTTTTTCAATTTTAAAAACTGTATTGACGTCACATCAATATTTTAAATCTATTTACACGTTTTACCATTGATTGGTTTAAAATATTATTTGAATAAAACAAGATGGTGAATATATGGAATAAATCTTTATGTTGCACCACATCTATTTGTAATGATTATGATGAAAACGTGTAAAAAAAATGCTTGAAAACAGGACTCATATTTGCAATGGTTTAGCTTTTTTTATAATGACACAGCATGTCTTGTTCTAATTTTATAATGAAACGAACATTCAACTATAGCACAAAGTTGACATTTTTACCCCAGTTCATAGGTCTTAGGTTTGATTGGTTGTTGCAGGCAAGCTCTGTATTTTTCTCTGTGAAAAATAAACTGTTTACTCTTTTCTTTAAATGTGAATGTGGCTACGGTTAATCTGACTTATACATTGTTCTAATTTGTTTTTATTAATGTTTGCTATGTATTATGCTATGTTGTCAATTGTGGGCAGTGGGTGTTAATAATGATGTGCCCATTCCTATGGCTGGAAGTAGACCAATATGATATGTTAAATTCCGTTCTAGTAGTATTGTTACTCAAGACGGGACGGAAAAGAAATTGTGATGATTATGTCTAGCACACTAGACATCTCTCCCCATCCATCGTGAATATTTTAATTAAGTATAATTATAAGGTTGATTTATTAATGTCAGATACATATCTAATATTGAGATCACCATGGTAACATAGAGGCATGTGTTTGATAATAATCTTACTCTACTTAACTAATAGTGCTTCTAGCGGTTAAGTTGACATTATCACTTCGAAAGCTTTAAGGTCTCCAACATAATTTGGTTAAGCGTTACAGAATATCTGTGAAACAAATTACCATGGACATGTTACCTTCGTCGTAATCTACATCGCACCCTTTCCTCTTTAATGAATTACCACCTGATTTGTCAAAAGTGTAACATGACGGATGCCACTAATGGAGAAAAAGGTGCCAGTCCTTCCACAGCAGCTGAATTGATCTCGGTTTTTCTTGTGGGGTTCGTGTTGTGTGTAATCTTTAGTTTTCTGTGTAGTGTTCTTAAGATCATTGTTTGTCTTTTTTGTCCTATTATCTGTTGGCTATTGTATTGCCTGTGTTTGAAAATCATAGGGACAAAAAGGAATGACGAGACCCATTAAATTTTGAAAATTTAACTTTCTAGAATAGAGTAATCCACATGTGACAGGCATGTGACCTGTTTCTCCGTTTACCATTTTAAGGTGTTAATTTCCGTCGTTATTGACCGTCGATAGAGAATTGGCGGACAGTCTCATACAGAAATATAACCACCATGGTGATTTAGCCTATTACCAAAATTTAACCATAGACACACGAACATATAACAACTATATATATTGTTTAGTATTTCCGAGTTTATTGAGTACTAATAAAATAACGAGTGGTTATTTCAAAACCAAGCAGTTTTGAATAACTTGACAGCATAATACAAGACCTTTGACATTCAATAAGCCTTTCTCCACAGTTCATATTATGTATCTTAGGATTTTAGTATTGCCCTGAGCCAATATATCAATTTTATAATCAATAGATAATAAATCCTGGAATCTTATTTCAAACATCATAACATACCATGCCATCTGGTTCATAGGAGAACTTGAATAATCGGCATATATGTTACGTTATGTGGACCACAGTTCCGAAAGAATAAAAAGAAAACATCAGGCAAAATAGCTAAATAGTTTCTTGATTTGAGCATAATTGCATACCTCCCTACTACATCTCAGACTTAATTGTTTAGTACTGAGACGACGGTGATGTTGTAAAAATTCTGCATATGAACAGAGCATAAATGAGTTGTGAATTATAAACTCCTTATGCGACAGTGGTTGATATATTACTGAAAAGGCTTGGAAAATTTATAATGGTAACATTAAAGTTATCCCTTTTGTCACATATTCCGGTAGAAAGATGAACGCTGGCGTCAAATTTAAGTTTCTGTTGTTTCGTTCTTCTCATGTTCTTTTGAGTATATTAATACACTCCAATTAGTAAAATTGGGATTATTAAAAGACAGAAAATAAACATTAGAGAAAACCGAAGGGGCAATCAAGAATGGACAACCCAGAGACACCGGCAACATTGGATACACAAGGCGAAGACAACAACAACAAAAAACAACACAATACAGAAATCTAAAAAGATGAGGAACACAGATCCACCGAAAACCGGGAGTGAACCCAGGCGCTCGCGAAAGGCAAGCAGTTTCTGCTTCCTACAAGGCACCCGTCATGCTACTCATATAACCAATACGTGTTGAACACCGCCAATATACCTGATTATGAATTAAAGGCAGTAACATCCGTATTATTTTGTCTTTGGTAAATCTTTGCATAAACTCTGCCTCATATGATAACATGGAATAAAACATCCAAGTAGTGGGGCTTGTTGTAAATCGTTTCCTCCAAACTCAACATAAATGTTACCGATAACACTCTTTGTCTTTTGATCCGTGCTTTAGAAAATACGTTATATCGTGACTCAAAATTATAAACTTTTGATGTTGCTTACTATTTACTAATTGTGCTGTCAATGATTTCTTTTAAACGTGTTTTAAATGTTAATGGAGAATGGTAGTGAAAAGTGAATAAAAGTCAAAGTCTTGTTGATGGGTGATTTAAAAAAAAAACCGCTATTTAAAAAAAAAAAATTCCAGATGGTCTTCAGACGTTTACAGTATCCACATTTGATCGGTTGTTGCAATTACGGATGTGCATATATTTTGTCCATCTCTGACTGCAGACAAAATTTTGTCATAGTTATGGACGGTTCTTTTGTTGAACAAGAAGAAGAACCATCAGTTACCTTTTTATATTTGGATTCTTGTGAAGGTTTGGTATTCAATCATCATTTCCCTAAATAACTAGAATATTAATTGATTGAATGACCTGTGATTCGTCAGACTTGTTAGTTGTATTAACTAATATTTTTATAATTAGCATTACTAAAGTTCTTGGAAATGCTACATTCTTCGAGTAGACAACCAAAGAAATAAATTGTCAAGAAAAGATTGTAATTTGAAGAATTTTCTGTATGTACAACACCATATTTATCATGAAGAAAAGACACACACTCATTTGCTTCTTTTTATCAATAAATACCGATTTTAGTTGATCATTCATACACAATTTTAATTTGTTAATACAATGGGGCATACTTAGGATTTAATTAATTTTCACCTATTCTGACAATGTATCTAGTTGAAACTGTTCTTTCGTAACCAATGATCTAGCATATTCTTCAAAACTGGAAGCCATCGTTGTGTTTAATTTTAGTTTCAGTTAATATGTTGTGGTGTCCTGAATTTAGATCATTCGGGGATTATCATGGTTTATTATATTTTATGCAAATTTCTTTGATAATTCGGCAATTTCATTGGTAATTGTAGATGTGGTATTTTTCTCTAACTTTTCTTAACCCCGCCCACCAAAGCAGAGGGTGGTATTGCAAGGATATACCATGTGCACATCCCGCAATACCACCCTCTGAAGGGCATTCAGTATAATATAAAACATACTGCCTTTGGTTGAGGGTGTTACGGTAGATTACCACACTCAGAAAAAATATCACCCTCGACTTCGTCTTGGGTGATATTTTTTCTTCTTGTGGAAATCTGTCGTAACACCTTCAACTAAAGTCAGTATGTTTATATTATTAAATTCGGAAGGCCCGCTATGACATGTCCCGATGTGAGAAATGGAAGAAAACTCAAACTTGTGCGATTGTGTAAGTATGCATTAATATTAAAATTTTGGGTGAAATTGTATTGGTGTAATTGTAAGATACAATTTGGTACAGGTTGGATCTGCCAATACCCAGGAACATGGGAATTCTCTCCTTTATTTTGTTTAAGATATAATTAAGAATATCGTCATCGATTCTTTACCGGGATTGTCATTAGATTAACAAGACGGGTGCCACTAGTGGAACATGAACTGCTTACCCTTCCGGAGCACCTGTTTTCACCCCGGTTTTAGTGGGGTTCGTGTTACTCGATCTTTGGTGTTTATGTGTATGTTTTGTAGATTGTTTGCTTTTTTGCCCTTTTCTACTTTTCATTTGGTCATTGTATTGTTTGTTCTTCGATATACGGATTACGATGACTCCTTTTGATATCTTCAAACTCTTCTTACAAAATTCAAGATGAAGGAATCAACTGTTGATAATAAATCCGTCCGAACTAGTTTAAAAAGTCGACGCTACATCACTAACCAGCCGATCTTCCTGCGTAAATCCATTAGTAGTTTGTGAAATCCAAGCAATTTAAGCATATCGACATTAAAGACAAAAAAGCGGCATAAAGGTAATGAACATCGAGTGGTATTGAATGCACGACAGGAGATAATTGAAGGTATCACTTAGTAAAAATGACTTAAGTGCTATTTTATTTTAGTACGATGAAAATGTCTCCTACTCAGCTCATACACATTTAATCAATCCACGGAATGCAGATATAAATATAGATTCTCCTTCAGTTGCCCGTGGGTTACGATATTTGTCCACTCAAGAGAGTTAAATTTAAAATGTTCACCACAATCCGTCAGGCGAGTGGTTAAAATTTTAAATGTAACTCTCGAGAGTGGAGAAATATCGTAACCCACATGGGCAACTGAAGGAGAATTTGATTCTCTCATTATTTAACACGAACTTTATTTCAAAATTTGAAATTAATTCGGGACATTTTAATCTTCTAGATGATTACAGATTTTTCCACCACTGGTTCAGCGGGGTTAAAACGCTGTAATAATGGGAGAAATTATGTTCTGCCATTTGTACATCATTATTAGTATGTTATTTCCAAATGTCTTTTTATCTTCTCAGACGTGTTAATGTATATAGGACTGTCCTGACATTCAAGTGTCCCTAAATTTCACAATTCTTATGCTTGATAAACATTAATTCATCTGTCCAGTAGTTAGTATTTCGGCACATATATAGTTTATTAGATATATTTATCATCGAAATTTACAGTTTCTAAATGATGTAAGTGTTATCAAAATCAATGTTCTCCTGCATCATGCATAGGTGACCGTTCCTGATTTTGGCTGCACTGTTTATGCCTTTTCCAATTTTTGCTCCCAACAATTGTCAACATTATGGGCTTTCCAGTCTGTTGAGAGTACCTGTTGAAGGTTATTCCAAGAAGCGTCGTGTGTACTGAACAAGGCATCCATGTTTTCCTCTTCTTTTTCAATTTTTGAAGACGATGCAGAATTTTCTGATGGAAAGAACTTTATGAACAATAATTGGAATTGCATTATTGGTGCTCAAATAATTATATCATTTTATTGGATAATAACATGGATATAGAAAAGTACATATTCAAAGACAAAACACCTTGACAACATAAAGTTCCATATTATGATGTAGTGATACCAACTTCTAATATTCCATTTCATGTATGATAACAACTTACATATGTATCTTGAACTCTAACTGTCATTTTCATTGGATAAGATAAACACATAAAACTTAGAGACAACAAAAGGGACAGGTGGGAATATATACGACAGAACAACACACAATACTGTATACAAGACACACAATAGAAAACAAGCGAACACAATGCAGGAAAATAATAAGCAATGTGGTCCACCAAAAAATCGGATGTGAACCAATTGTTTCGCGAAGGGTAAATAGTTCCTGTTTCTTATAAGACAACAGCTGTGTATTGTAGTAATAGATTATAGATTAATTTATCCAAGATAAATCAAAGGAAAATTATAAGTGGCTTCGACTTCAGTACAGTGAGGTTGAAATGGAAAATTAATAGTACCTTTTTCTTTTAAGATAATTTCTGTTAATATATCATTTAGTAGACATATTCCTGGTAGTTGTCTGTTAGTTCAATTTGTTTTACATTATATTCATAATAGATAGAACGCGTATAGTAAACATGTTGTAATGACTGTTTTCATTAATAATTTAATAACAGTTTTATGCATTGATGATATAGTGATTGTTATTTCCAGTTTATAAAACGACTCTTTGTTAAGTAAATATTAGACCAAGTATAAATAGATGAAAATTTAATGATAATGTCCATCATAAATTTGATTCTTTAGTACGTGTCGATTTACAAAGTGATAGAGGATATCATATGTTGGTGATAACTAATGTAAGTTGATATCTATATTGTACATTTCCCCACATAATGTATCTACCATGGACTTTGGTAAGCCTAAGTCAGATGACATATGTAGCACAATACATATATGAGTTTGTCGATCTAACACCAAAGAGCCCATTACAACTCTCCATGGAAGACGAAATATGAGGTTAATGGTCTTTACCTAAAGTTGTTTGTGGAGAGGGATCGTGTCTTATGTAGGTTATTTGTATTGTTTGTGTGTGGTGGTGTCTAACACATATTGATTATGTGTGTAACATGGCGGGTGTGTTATAAGAGTGAGGAACTGCTTATTCTTCTCGGGCGCAAATGCTCAGCCCTTTTTGGAGGGGTCCGTGTTGCTAATCTTTGTTATGTTTTCTTTGTTGGATGTTTTGGTTTGTTTGTCTTCGTCCTGTGTCTTGTGTACCCAAATGTCGCCAGTTTCTCTGGATTGTCCATTCTTAATTGCCACTTCTGTTTTCTCCAACGTTTATTTGGTTCTGTGTGTTGACTGTATGTGTTTAACACCCTATTTATTAATTTAATCTATATCGTGAATAGCATACTATAACAAAAGAAGCCTATCTATACAATTACACCGAATTGACCAGTTAAGTTCTGACCATCTGTCACCTTTGCACTTGATGTGGACATATGCTTGTAATGAAAAGTCAACGATCAGGTGACTATATTCCAACTTAAACGAAAATATTCCAACAGACTTGAAATGAGATTGTACATTTATTTATAAAAATACATAAAGCTCATAATGAATTAGTATGTTCATTAATTCCATTTGATTTTTGTGCATCCCACTCTCGCAGTTCTTGAACAGTTTGTGGCAACTTCTTCCCACTGGTTTCAGGTAGAAGTAGCTGTAGTAATGTTGCTATAACACAACATACTCCGAAGATAATACCTGGTCCCCATGCTACGTATGTTGCCTGAAAAAATGCTTTGATTTGGGTTAGTCGGTTTGCTAGTTTCAACGGTTTTATAATTGTAAGGAAATGCAAATTGCAAGATACAAAAAAGCACTTACAAATAACAAAATGTGATAAATAAAATTGAGCATTCCTAGTAAATGCTGCATTTTTTTCTCTCGAAATATTAACTATGATAAAGAGTATTAACAAAAAAACTATCTCTGAATCGAAGAAAATGTATACATGCCAACCACACACGCAATGGCATGTGCCTCTCTGCAGAATACATGTTTTTATAGAGGCATGACCTTATAAATAATAAACTTATATATTCACTGTTTATGTATTGCAATGTGTATGATTTTATTTGTTTGTATTAAATGTATGTAAGCCTCAGAATATCCTGGATTTCTGGAGGTAATTATGTAAACAGGAAAATAGATTTAATAAAAAAAAAGAAAAAGAAAAGAGGCATGACCTGAAGCGTAAAATGGTGTTGTGACCAAATCGTCATTGATTTATGTGTAATATAATTGTGAAGAGATAAAGAGATAGTGTAAACAACAATGGTCAACAATTCTACCAATATCAACATAACGAACAACTAGATCGCATCTCAAACTATGGTTTAAAAAAACCCACAAACACACACACAACATATGGCGTTGGATATCCAGGTTCTCGTACTCGTATTCTAATAATAAACAGCCAATAAGAACAGTCTATCCAATATCTAAAGTATTTTGATTTTACTATTTTGTAGTACGAATGCAAAAAATCGTACTTGTAAGTTTTATGACTGTCAGACATGGCCATATATTACGCAAGATAAAAAATGACAATATACAAACACTAAAAATTCAATCCACGGTTACTTTACTCATTTGTACGATAGCAACATATGCTAGTTATGCACATTACTCTTAAGATAAAACAAAATAAAGACACATAAGTATCTATAAATTAAATAGTTTCCTATAAAATAATTAAGTTAATTATGTTTTCAAAAACACTGTTAAGTACAGACATAAATTGAGATTCAAAATCACCAATGACATGACCACAGTTCATGCCTACTAGAGTAACATATATTTCTACAAAGGATTTTATCTGACAATAAACGGGTGCGTCTTTTTACCACCGAACACCACCGAACACCGCCAAACACCAAAAAAATACCACCGAACACCTTCAAGTGAAAAATAAGATATATTTTAACTGAAATTTAACAGTTTGAGGAATTTAAATATCTGAATAAAGAGTTATTGATAATTTAATCGGCACGCGTCTTGTAATTCATGCTCAGTCAACCAAACAGAACCGCTAAACATCTTGTTGGTTCTGTTGATATTCTTATTAATCTTATAAATGTCCTTAAAATAGAACTATGTTGTATACGCTCTTAAAAATGAAAGTGAGGAAAGAAGAAGTTTTTTTTTAATATTTCAGAATTTACTCAAAATGCTGTAGATTGAATAGAAGCCAACAGTTATAGTTTACACAACAATTTTCGTATTTAGACCAAAACAATGGGATTGTGTGAAATATTTTTTTATCAAAGGAAAAATAGCAAGCTCACAAGTGGTCAGTTTACCTGCAATTAGTAGATCAATCGTTCTGTTATTAATTGATTAACCTTGATTGAACAGGATAATTGGTTAATTGGTGATTATCACAGAAGTCTATATATATCTTTATTTCTCAATAAACCATTGCAATACATAGGTATAGAGAATTACAAAACTATTTACAAATATATACATGTACAATTGCAGTTACAGAAAAACAGAAATGGACACAGGGATTAGCCAGGAGCACACACACCTTCATTTATGACTTTTATCATTTTACATAATTTCAAAAGATCTGATTTTTTNGTTTTAGTTTTTAATGTGCTCGGCGATATATTTATTACATTTAATTTATTCATAGTCTTAATTTAAAACCCTGGGGCCTGTTTAACGAAACTATCCTAAGACATGTCTTAGGACCATAATTAGGACCATCTTAGGACATGTCTGAGACAGCACAACGAAGCTCTCTTAAGACCATCCTAGTAAAGATGGTCTTAAGATCATCCTAAGATATTCATTTATCAAAATATCCATATGAAGTGGAGATAATTAGCCCAATAAATAAAAAGATAATTTTATATTAATTTGAGCTTTCAATAAATTTATAATCAGAAAGAAGTTTAAATCAAAAGACGATTTGGAGTTAATCACAAGTTTTAAAGTTAAAATGTCTCTTCTGTACAATATGCATATCGAAATTGTCAGTCTATATTGACATTATTAAGCTGTCAAACGAGTTATTTACGGATAGTACACCCTATACAGATGAAAACAGTGAGTAAAGTCGTGCAAATCGTGTTCTTTTGTATGACAGACTTTCACCTAATATAAATACAATGTAGAGTCGTATTTTGAATGTTACGCATACATCCAAAATGAGCCGAAAACATAGCCCGAACTTATCGGTAGTGTTTTTTTTATTATGTGAATTAATAATAATTTATTTTACTGTGTGTATTTAATTATTATCATCATTTTTATATTTATTGAAATGTAGTTGTTACCTTAAGATGGTCCTAAGTCACATAATTCATTGTCCTAAAGATAGGATAAAATTTAGGACATATCTTAACTTAAGAGGCGGTCGATAAACAGACCTAAGACAAAGACATGTCCTAAGACCATCCTAAGATATGTCTTAGTCCTAAGACATCTTCGTTAAACAGGCCCCTGGTTGAGAAAACGTTCGGTGGTACCGTTAAGAATGAAATATAAATTAATTTCATATACACATGTATATAAGTGTTCGATGGTACAGTAGTTATCACAGATGGACACGTCACGACTGTAACACTGAGTTCGGTGGTAGAAAAAGTTTGTTGGTATATAATAAAAGTGTTCGGTGGTATAAAAAGTTTGGCGGTATTGATTGAGAATTACAATTGATATAGAAATCTATAATAAAAGTGTTCGGTGGTAGAAAATCTATTGATATATAAAAGTGTTCGGTGGTAGAAGTCTATTATAATAAAAGTGTTCGGTGGTAGAAGTCTATTGATATATAATAAAAGTGTTCGGTGGTAGAAGTCTATTGATATATAATAAAAGTGTTCGGTGGTAGAAGTCTATTGATATATAAAAGTGTTCGGTGGTATAAAAAGTTCGGCCGTATTGATTGAGAATTTCAATTGATATATAATAAAAGTGTTCAGTGGTAGAAGTCTATTGATATATAATAAAAGTGTTCGGTGGTAGAAGTCTATTGATATATAATAAAAG
>MJUT01042061.1:106418-122426 GCA_002080005.1 Gigantidas platifrons | reverse complement strand
GTGTTTCATTTATTCAACAGTTTACCATGGCTTTCATTAGTGTTCGTGCTGATAAATCTTTAGTTTTCTGTGTAGAATTTTGTAGGTCGTTGTTTGTCCTTTTTCTTTTGATCATTGTGTTGTCTGTCCCTTTTAGATTGATGGATTCTGATTACCCCTTTGGTAACTTCACACACTTCTCAAACTCAGCTATTACCAGATGCTTGTAGTAATAACGACAGCAACTAAATTTGTTTTGGAACACGAAGTATGGAATACTAATGTGTGTTATATATATATGTCCGATTTATCTTCCCAATATATGTAGTAATGCACAATATTATTTGATTGTTCTATTTACTTACCAGTGTGGTAGCATATGGAGCGAACATTCCTCCAAAACGGGCAACAATAGAGGCAAGACCAAGTCCAATGTTCCTGTTAAATACATCAAAAATATATGTTATTATTTTTAATTAATACTTAAGGTGGTACCTAACACTACAGGGAGATAACTCTTTAAATTCAGTTGAACGTTTTGATCATATGATGTTTGTATGCAGATTTCAAGCATCTCGGTGATCAAAACCACATAGAGAAAAGCTGCTATGTGGCTAGTGAATTTATAGCTCTGATTCTGTTGGTTGGAATTTGTTAAAATTTTGAAATTTATTACAGTGGATATATTCAAACGCACTGCCAAAAAAATAAGAAAATTAAACCACCAGAAAAAATTTGGGGTCAGGTGTTGGGTACCACCTTAAACCATATAAATGAAATAGATATGCATGCATATTTTAAGGTTATGTAGCGGCAGTTAATATATTTCTCTGACGTCATACTATTGCTAGGACAGTTGATTATTTTTAAGAATCTATATTTTATTCTTCAGTTCTTGTGTATATGAACTTTAACCTATTACCATTTTATGCTTAAAACATGTTTTAAATATTTTGCAACTTATTAAGATCTACTTTAAGGTTGAAAATTTCCGTCTAATCACACGGCTATGATGATCACACTACTACATATTGTATATAATTTAATTAATATACATGTATATGACTCTTGATGAGTAAACTTTAAACAATTATAAACAACTGTTGTTATTAAGTAATTGATCAGTATGTATAATCATTTAAATCTGTGAGAATTTATGCTTAGAACTGACGAGTACCTGCATTCTTAATATAGTTCTTCCTGTAATATGTGGCTTGCATTTCAAGTGTAATATATTGTCCTTTTTTTTTTACAATTTTTTTTTTTTAATAAATTTCCTTAAATTGTCTCAATTTGGAAATAATTACTTCTTTTAATATAGTAATATCGAAGTGTACCCCATACAAGATTATGTGATAAAGTTTGTCAATGACAGGCTAATGGTTTTCTCCGGGTACACCGGTTTCCTCCATCCTAAAACAATTCACTCAGTAAGCAAAAATGCTCGTTTTTTTCTACAACCTGCAATACCTTTCAAACAATGTTATATACGTATAAATACCTTAAGTTTGTAGGATATAATTCTGGTGTCCACAAAAATATTGTGCTAAACGACCCTGTTATACCAAACTTTCCTATGAAGCTAAATACTACTGACGCTTTCTCAAAATTACTATTCCTTCCTAGGCAAAAGAAAATAAAATTAATTGGTCTTCTGCATATAATCAGGAACATTATCGGCAAATTCAAATATAATAGTAATTTAAATCAGTGACAATACATATATTTTCCGTCATAGATATTGTATATTTCAGATTACAAAATTAATATTAGAATACGAACTGATTCCATGTGTAATGCCGCAATTTTACTGTAACTGAAACATACAAAGAACACGATAATGCACCACCAAATTGCAGGGCTTCTGTGTCGTCATTGATAAGTTGCCCCCTTTGATATTTTCAAGCTTTTTTGTCAAGGACTCCTATTTTTTTTCAGTGACGTCAAGTCGTAATATCTAACGAGTTAGGCATAGATGGCAATGTTAATGGTGAAATTATATATATCCGACATCTCATTGATACTATTCCTAGATGTATAAGAGTAGTTGTTGACGGTCGTAAGTGATATACGATACTAGTCCCAACGTGTCTAATATTGTTATTATAAAATTAAGTTTGACAAAGTACTTGAATGTCTTTCATTGGTTTATTTAATGATGTACAAACCTTTGAAAGTTGATAATATAACAGATGCAATTAATGACACACCAGCTATTGTGTGGTACAGCACTGACAGTTGTTTTCTTTTCAGTCTGAAATTATTGAAAATGTTCATAACATTTTCTTTTCAAATTTGTATTTTTATGGTTTTTTTATTTGTGTTTTGTATGACACTCTGTCTTAGAAGACATCTGGTTTTAATGATAACATGTCCTCGCAAGTCTAGTATGAGTTTTCATCCACTATAACTGAGGATATCAGTTCAAATATAGCAATAATTAAATGAAAAATAAACAAAAATCTGTTGTCGAAATCTCCTATTCTCGACCGCCTAATGACTGATAAATTTCTTTTACTTGGTCTACCACCGTCTTTCTAGACTAAGAGTAAATTGTAATATGTACTTGACTAGACAGAATCTCTGCTTTTGTTCTAGGGAAATCTCTGCTTTTCACTAAAAAAAAATCAGTTTTTTTTCTAGTGTGATCCTCTTTCAATATCATATAAACTGTTCCACAAGACCAGATATGTTTTCCACATTATATGTTACAAAGAACATTTTCACAAGTATTTATTCATACGAAAACACTGTTCGATGTATTATATAGGAATTAATATAGCTAAAGAAATTCTAGAATCCTCTTTGCACTTTTTAGACTAAACAGGTAAATCGATTTTTAGCAAACACAATTCTTTTTTTGTTGTTTATCAAAGCTGAACATATTGTAACATCACTCTTTATTACGAATATAAATTCTCTGTGAAGTGACTGATTGAAATTGTCAATGATAAGAGAGTCGCTTAATCATAAATCATTGCCAAGCAAAATATCTATTAATACCGTCTCCACAGTTATACATACGTCGGGACAAACAACAGTGTCTATAATGGGATATTTTCAATGATCAATTTGTTGCTCTCCCCTCAGCGGAATCGGAACCTACACCGTTGGTACACTGTAGCATCAAGATGGCTTGCTAATAATGACGGACCATTTAGATTCCCTACATATTTTAAATGATATTGTGTTGTATATATACCTTTTAACTAAGAATACAAAAGATATCATAGCAGGCAACTCTACTGCTACATTGATGAAGAAATTAAGATATCTGTCCCCTGCCAACTGTGTTGATGTCAGCATCAAACCGTAATACACTAGAGCATTTGTTAACCTGTTGTGAAAATAAAAACATTTTGAAGTTGTGTTGTCGTAATTTGCCAAGTGATAGCAAAATTGTACATGGTGTTTTGCCAGATGAACTTAAAAACATTGGATGTTCTGTTTCCCTTCGAGACAGATAAACGAATAATGTTGCTTCTAAGTCATGTTTGTAGACTCCAAGTTCAATGACATTTGTATTATTTGTGTCGCTTAACAGTAACTCGACGGGTGTCACATGTGGAACATGAACTGCTAACCCTTCCGGAGCACTTGAGTTCATCCACGATTTGGTTTGCTAGATATTTATTTTCTGTGTAATGTTTTGTATATCGTTGTTGGTCATGTTGTCCTTCTTCTTTTGACCATTGCTTTGTCTATCCTTCGATTTACGGTTTCTGATTACCCCTTTCGTATGTTCATTGGAAAAATCCCGAGAATTGTGAATGTCCATTACCATGTTTCCTCAAATGAATCAAGTATTCCGCAAAAATATATCGTGTCTCCGATGAATACATGTAGCATATGAGAAGTGAATAGTCTTTTGGGCTATTCACCGGTCAATAGTTCGCTACACAATTTACCTGTATATAGAATATTTATCAACATCGTCTTCTTAATGTGAGAACTCATATTGAAGTATAAAAATATTTACCATGCGAAAGACATAACAGCTGTGGTTTTAAGTAACGTTCTGTGTTTTAATATAGTATATATATCTTCTTTCTTTGCTTTGTGGATTTCTAATGGTATATTTTCTTCTGGAGTGGGCTCTGTTAATGGCTTTATCTCAACATCCTCGGTCCCAACGTCTAAAATGGGCAACACTTCATTCAGGTCTACATTATTAAACTTCGCCACTTTCTCAATGATGACCTTTGCTTCTTTAATTCGTTTATTAGCGATCAGCCATCTTACTGATTCGTCCAATAACCTTTTGAAAAAAAAAAAAAAAAAAAAAAACAATATATACAGATTAATACATGGGCATTTCCATATTGGCCTGGTTATCATCCCGAGACACCCATATTGACCTGAGACGGAGTCAAGGGCCAATATGGGTCGAGGGATGATAACCAGGCCAATATGGAAATGCCCATGTATTAAACTATTTATTACATACTTCCGACATCTGCAGACGTAAACACCGGAAGTTGTTTATTTTGTCTGAAACGCACGAGGCGTACCTAATAACCGGTTATTTTCCCGGGGTGTGATAATATAGACAGTTTACTTCCGGTCATATTGGTCATACAAATTTGCCATTATTTTAACTAAGTATGTAATAAAACGTATTACATGTAACTATTGGTGTGCTGATATGGACAAGAATGATAATTATACCTAGCATGAATATATATTTTTCCACGTCTCGTTTGAATGCAAATTTGCGAAATTCTATAAGAAATGTGTAACTCTGTCAGAATATTATTATTTACACCGATAGACATAGAGTATAACCATATCATTTTAAATCATCATTTGCGCATCCATATATCGACTTAAACGCGAGAGAGAAAAAGAAAATGTCTAGTTAACATGTTAACAAGTTCAACTAATCGGACTGATTAGATGATATATTGCTATCATCAGAAGTTATATTTTCAACCAGTTGTAACCGTAGCTTTAATTTTTGCTATTTCTTTTGAAATATATTTACCTTGAGTTTTTGTAAAAGGAGCGGTGAATGAAATGATTATCATACTCACTCTGTGTCATATACAGATTCTAAAAATATACTGTTTTATGAGTAAATCGTCATTACATTTAAAAAATGATATTGAACAATGAAATAAATCCCACAGACGGCGTACAACGAACACGCATGTGTTCAGTCAATCTATTCCATATAGAAATTTGAATCCACTAAACTGTAATCTTTCGTGAGAATATAATAGTATACAGTTAAATACCGGTTGTGAGGGAAGTAGCAATTATATTGTCCCCCGAAACACAAACTATTTCCCAACGCGAAGCGGAGGAAAATAGTTTGTGTTGAGGGGGACAATAAACTTGCTACTTCCCGAAATAACCAGTTTTTAACTGTTTTATTATACTTTAACAATTGAAGAACAACAATCAAAGGCTTTTTTCTCTGCGATATGATTATTTCTGGGTTATTAAACTCATACTGATGAAGAACAGCAAAATAAAGCATATTATCTCAATATTGTGTTTATAGTTGTGTCACTTCAGATTTAAAAAAAAAAACCCAGGAAATATGAACGTGCAAAATTGCGGATAGGGAAATAGTCTCAGGGAAATAGTTCACTTCCGGGGAAATAGTCTTTTAGGGGAAATTAGCAAATCTATGACTGTTAATTTATATAGTAAAAATACTGTAAAAATATAATAATACCTGTTAATAACTTGCCTCCTGGATCGATCATTTAATCAACACTATATATTGCATTCTACAATTTCGATGACAAATTCATCATTGTTCAATATAGAGGTAGCTCATCCCACAGCTAGATCGCTATTTTACAATTTTGCATGTAACTCTACCACACGAAACTATTTCAAATCTTACACTGCGATATTTCAGCAACATACCATTTTGAATGATTCAGATGTCAAATACAGGACAAGGGATATTCTAAATAAAAATTCCCATTGTATACGATGGGAATATAACACATATCTGGTTGTTTGTGAAATAAAATATACCAGCATTCAATGGATTAGAGCAGCACTATGCAAGTTTTATTTTATTTTTTACAATAACTAGTACAATAACTAGTACAGCGAGTAGTACTCACCAAAAGGATGCAATAACATGTACGCCAACTAGACCGGATGCCATTTGATAATATCTCCAGCTTACATTTCGCATGAAATAGCCAATACCAGCAACAATAATCACATTAAGACCCCAGGCCAAGGAACCAAGCGAACTAACAAATCCACGATTTTCCATTGGTAATTGCTCCACAATTAAGACTGCTAGTGTTAAGCCGAATCCCTGAAAAGTATAGTGATAGAGTATATCTATTTACCACATGTATGTATTATATACTAATTTCTAAAGTGAAAGTCAGGTTGTATTTATATACAAGTGGGGAGAGTTGGGATCCCATTAACCGGTTTAATTCCGACACCTTTTGGTGCCTGTTCCAAGACAGGATCTAGCTTTCCAACGTCATATGTCGTGGGTTTTTTTTGTGTTCAGTGAGTTCGGTTAGTATGATAGGGAGGTCGGAATCTCGCTTTGAAACCTGAGCGTCTATGTGTCGCCATAGTAAATTGCATATTTTCCATTCATATTTCTGATAGTTATGTTGAGTTCAAAACAAAACTGCTATTCCAATTACCAATTAATATCTCTTGTATCTATTTATGCAAATAAACTGTTTTTATCTGGTCAAGTTTATGACAAGAAAAGGTCCCAATCAGTGCGGTGTCTTGTTGCTTACATAAAAACATGGACGTCGCCATTTTGAACAGCTGAACAGTCACGTTATTAATTGTTTTTTAACCTCTAAATTGAAGAGCCCTGAGCATGTGCATGGCACAATGTGATAGAAAATGGATTCAGAAGCAGAAGCAAACAGGTTTTGGTCCATATTTTGAACATTTTGGTTGAATATTTTCATAGCCAAATAGCGACATATTCAGACCAATGTTTTATATATTTCTTTAGCTTTGGCATAGAATGGCATATGTGTTTTTGATAGAAGACACATTTTTCTACCTTTTAATGTCCGAATGGACCAATCATTGTTTGGCGCTAACGAGCGCGGTCACACGTTTTGGAGGTGGTACCACACAATTCCATTGATTTTCTTTTTAATTACCTCCCCTTTGTGACTACCGGTTTCTTGTGCTGGAGAATTTCGACAAATAAACGAAGTAGCAGTTCTTAGAGTTGTTTATTACTACTCAGAGTGCTTAATAACGAAATGAAATAGTCTAATAGACCTGCCCAAACTTGTAAAATGTTGCATTGCATCTTCAAATTGTTTTTTTGACAAAAAAGGGGGAACTCTGTCAATTTTGCAACTGATGTAAATAATTTCGTATTACATTTGCTAGTGTTCTTTATTACTAATCAGAGTGCTTAATAACGAAATAAAATAGTCTAATAGACCTGCCCATACTTGTAAAATGTTGCATTGCATCTTGAAATCTCTTTTATTTTGGAAAAAAAAGGGGGGTGGCTCAGTCAATTTTGCAAATGATGTAAATAATGCCATATTACATTTGTCTGGCTGTTTCCCATAAATCTGAGGTAATAAAAAGATGTAAATTATTTTAAAAAATTATTATATCCCAGGATTTGCACAATGATACAATATTGTTTAGGAAGGCGACGAAGAGACAGTTTATACATATAAATTGCTGGACGACTGGAAAAATAAGGATTTAGAAGTTATTGTTTAAGATATAAAGCATTTTCATTTAGATATTTGATGTTCTTTTCAATTATTAATATATAAGCACTAAAAGGTGTTGAAATAAATTAACATGTAGCAACTTAATATTCTGTTGAAGAGATGAAGGAAATGACTACTATAAATAATACTTTTCCGAATAAATCAACGTATACATGTACATGTATGTATATCAATATAGTTTTTTTAAAAAGAGAGATATTGATATACACACTCTAGTACATGGCATTCATGTCTAAATATGTAGATGTAATGTCTTATTTTTGTTATCATAACATAGCATTTGTAGCTTATTTTTATGTTTGCCTGCTAGTTTGAAATTATGGCATCAGCCAGACCAAACCCCTGGAAATATAAAAATGTCATAACTCTGTCAATCTTTAAGATATTGACCTGAAATAAAGTACATATAACTTCTTTTCTAAAGCTCTATCCAATGATATACAATTTGTTCTGGTTTATTGAAGCAAACAAAAAAATAATCACCCGACCTCCCTAAGTATGAGAGGTGATTGGAATCTTAAAATATTCATTCTCGTCATTACACAATTGATTGATTGTTACTTAATGTCACGTGAGAAGTAAGGGCTGATACATATTAACAGTTTATCATAAACGTGTATAAAGTGTGTCATCCTCTTTCGAACAAGTGGTAAATGTATCCCATAGCAGAGAAGCTACAGTTGCCATTTGGATAACGAGCTGTTCCCACATCGAACATACAATTGACAGGATATATTCAAAACAGTTTACAATAGTCCAATGCCAACATACTTCACCATTGTAATCTGTTACTACTTGTTTTATGTACCAATGATCATGGTTTTGTATTAACGCTTTTACGCACCATCATAAAGACGATTTATTGAGTATTTCATATTCCTGACGGAATTGTGCCTCGAAATATGTCATAATTCCATATTTCAAGTACATGTAGAAGGCCCAGATGGCTCAAAAAGGATGCACTCAACTCGCAGCCACAAGTGATAAAGTTTACCAGTTGTTTGCCCATCTTCGTTGGTTCTCTCCGGGTACTCCGGCTTCTTCCACCACTAAAACTGGTCGCCATAATATAACTGAAATATTGCTGAAAGTGGAGTTAATCACAATAAATCAAATCAATCAAATGAAGTACACGTAAGAGTAAACGTAACTGTTTCGTGTCGATTTACTGGTCAATAATATACGTTTTATCAGTACACATTAAAAGTTAAAATTAAACTGCATTCTGGTTTTTAATTTGCGATTTTACTCACACCCACGTGTGGATTGCAGTTAATAAAACATTAAAAGAAATATTTTGTCACGTAATCGTAAATCTGCATCGATTTTAGTATTGTATTTAAAGTAAAATAAATAGTCTACCTGTTGAAAAGCGCCAGTAATAAATCTGAGAATTATATACATTAAGTAGTTTCCGAACGAGGCTGCAATTCCAAATCCTGTCAACAGAGCCATGCAGATGATAGTAAGTCGTTTTCGCCCATAACGGTCAGCAATGGAAGGAAACACCAAACACCCTACTGCTTGACCTGCAGTCCATATTGTTTGAGTAAGTTCTCCTAGTCCTGATTTGTCACAAACCAAATTCCACTAGAGAATAAACATGAAAAGAACAGTATAAATGTTCCAGACCATACGCGTATTTGGACCGTACTCGTACGGTCCGGACCGTATGAGTATACTCGTACGGTCCGACCATACGCGTACGGTCCGTATACTCATACGGTCTAGTACGAGCTGGACCATACGGGTATTTAGACCATATGGGTTTTTTCAATATTAACATTATATCATAAACTTTTATTGAGTTTTACAAATTACATTTATCATAATTATTATTACTTTAAGCAAAACACCATCACCTCATGAAAAGTAAACAGTTTTTGAACTATAATGCAATTTTAATTGTCTACCTGAATCACATTTTCGCATGCACGCCCAGAGTGACACTTGCTGCTACAAGAACGCCGGACTTTCTACACTTACATGTTTTGTTTATGCATGTTCCCTTGTATTTACATCTTTTGCTTGCAAGAGAAAAACTTGCTTGTTTTGCAGCAGCATGCAGAGAAATTTCTTCTTTTTTTCCAATGCGAAGTTTCAACCTTACGTGTCAAAAGTTCTATATCACCCATACATTTTGTATCATAACATGAATTTAACACATCAAATTCACATGATAATTTGTAAAAACTTGCATCTTTACCAATAATATCATCAACCCTAAACAATAATCGTGGTAGATCACCAGATGCCCCATCAACAATAAGTATTCTTGCGGTTACAAAACTACCTTTTTCAATTTTTGCATTGGACTTTTGACACTTTCTTATATTTTCTCATCGTATTTTCAACAGATTTTTTTTTATAATTTCTGTCCAACATCTGTCTTATCCTGTCGTGAGTTATAATTTGTCCGTCGTCTGTTTTCACGGTACAGTTTCTGTCGTCAGTAGGGTCAACTATAATGTCGTTCAGTACCATAAAGTCATCAACTGCCATGAGTTCATCCTGTATATGTCTGTAATCTGTGACATCGTAAGTCTCAGTATATATTTCGGTCGTTTCAGTTCGTCTTCGTTTTCGGGTCGGTTGTACATGTACGTCAGCCATAACGGAAAACACGTTAGTCTGTGAGCAGCCAAGTCGACCATCGAATCCCCGCGGGAACTGCCAGGCTCAATATATTTGTGCGTCAGTTACAGTTCGTGTCTGTGAACCTGTCTGTTCATCGGTATGTGAATCCGTCTCGATTTCTGTCTGCGAGTTAATTTCGGTTTCTGTCTGTGAGTCGGTCTCAGTTTCTGTCTGTGAGTCGGTCTCAGTTCCAGTCTGTAAGTCTCCGTCTGTGTCAAACATGTATTCGACCTAAATATGCGTCAAATGTTTCTTCCCACATTCTGTTTACTGGGAATTACTTTAAAAACATTATTCAATTTCAAACTATTTTGTTAACTGCGAGTGAGCAGAATTCACTTATTACGAACATGCTAAATTCAAGACATGTAAGTTTGTAATAGATTAAATTATATTTATTTCTAAATTGTACAACTGCGATAATTAACTTTTTTTAAATATATTTTAGTTTCGAATAACGTTGATCTGTAAAATATTTTTGAAGCCTCTATAATCTCTTAAAACTAGGAAGACCGTACGCGTATGGTCCGACCGTACGCGTACGGTCCGACCGTGTAGGTATTTTGAAAAAATACGCATACGGTCCGGACCGTACGCGTACGGTCCAAATACGCATATGGTCTGGAACATAAACAATAGTCAATTATCTGTTAATGAGAGAACAAACGTTCGCAAGAATTGCACAGACATAGAAAAAATTGTGGATAATAGTACTTAAGTGTGATGATTGAATTATTATTTTGGACGACTACTAGATATGTGTTAAATGGTCTCTTGAGGAAAAAGGTTAAAAATATACCAAACAAAGGTTCTTCATTGGAGATATATAGAAATATTGTGTGATAAAAGAAATACATGCGTCATCAGGTCTTTCATAGGTTTATCACTATGACACATAGCATATATTTAATAGATATATCTTACTTTAAAATTAATGCGTACATGTTTCTTTCTGTATACATTTGAGGAGATCTCGAGATATGTTTTCAGGACAACCTTTGGTTTTTTTATGTACAAACGCCTCGGACTTAACCCGAGTAATCAGGTGGGTCAAAAGAATTATTACTAAAAATTATCACATGGTCGTTTGCATATCAAATCCTTTATCAGCCCTAGGCCCTGTTATATCAGCCAGAGAGCATGTAGGGTCGAGGGCTGATATCAAGAGCAAGGACTGATGAGGCATCTGATATTATATTGTTGTCATATACCTGTCACCAGAAGACTTTTAAGGAAATTGACTACCAAGTACTGTAAACCGGGTAATTTTCGCGGCAGTTTTATTTTCGATATTTTCGCGGTAACATTGGAAGCGCGAAAATAAAACTGTTGCGAATATTTCAAAAAAGGGAAAATACTAGTAAGTAGAATATAATTTTTCAAGGATATGCCAAATCCGACAATTTTTCATAGATAAATCGGGAGAAAAAAGTATGACCATTTATAAGCAGACGTCATTACAAACGGACTAATGAAAGTAGGATTCACTTGGTATGCTCTATAAAAATTATGTTTTTATTTACAATAGTCTAAGTTAACCTTAATAGCATAACTGTAAGATATGTGAGTACAAGCTTACTTGATCCAATACAAAAATAAAATGTAGTAAATGTAGCCTGTAAAAATCCAACTCCCTAACTAACGTTTTTTTTCAGATTTTACTGATATTTGGTATACTTGAATGTCCCTTCGGTTTCGTGTTACTTTTATTTATATACAATCAATGGTTGCTATCATAACTTGTTTAGTGTGACTACATCATCATTTCTTGCCATTATAATGAGTATCTTGACACATAAACAGCACTGTATTTATCGCGACATGTTATTTAAACTCTTGCATGTTGGTTTTTAAGACTTGCAAACTCGTATGTTTTATAAGTTAGCAATGTCCTCCTAGAATAGAACTTAAGTGACATAAATATTGAATTTGAATTTTAACGCCACTTTCTGCAATATTTCAGCTATATCATGGCGACCAGTTTTAGTGGTGGAGGAAGCCGGAGAGAACCACCGACACTGGGCAAGCAACTGGTAAACTTTATCACTTGCGGCTGCGAGTCGAGTGTACCTTTTTTGTAATTTACAAAGCTTAGCGCAAACCCACGCCGTATTGGTGATAGGCTTGTAAGAGTTGTCAGGTATTCCAACTACCTACCCCATTGAGCCACACGGGCCCCTCATAAATATTGATATATTTAATTCGATAATATACATATATATCATCTATAATTGTATATATTCATATTTTAACAGATGTAAAAAAAAATTGCATGAAATAAACTGAAAGCAAAGCTTTTCTTTAACATGTAAAGGACTGGTTATAGTTTACAGTCATCGCTCGTCAGTGGTGGAATTTGTGTTTTGGGTTAAAAGTAGTAATACTAACCAGTCGCTAGTTGATATATTATCAAAATAGAGATTAATTATCTTACCTCTGTCACAAATGTGTCAACCTCTATATCATAGTCATAGCCCTCTAAACATGGTACATTGATTACATTCGTTCCATTAGATCCATTAACAGCAATGACTGTTTGACATGACTCGTATGTTATAACATTATATGATGTATTGTAAGCTTCTGATAGACCATATGTGTACAGATCATGTGATAATTCCTTACATCGATGTGTTGGACTGTAACCTTAATAATGAAAAGTAATTTTATAAAAAAAAAAATCATATTTCAATATATGATGACAAAGTGTCCATTGAAATATTTTTTCTTTGTATTCTCAGCAGCTTCCCCTTTTAGGATAAGTGTTATGGTGTTTAATTCCACTTTCAACAATATTTCAGTTATATCATGGCCTTTTCCCCCTTTTATAAATTTGTCATTTTTATAACTGCATATGTGAGTATATCCATTAAAATAAATATTTACTTTTAAACTATATCATGAAAATTTACAACACACCATAGGCCATGTATAATCAATTTGTTTTTACAGAATAAAGCTTTAAGCTGTCAATCAATAGATCATTTCCACATTCCAGATTTAATTAAAAATTTATACTTTTTATAGGAGTTATTCCCCTTATGGCGAGTGAAATGGTACCCTTTAATACAAGAGCATCGGAAAGGGAAGAGTGGTATAATTCTCTTTATAAGTGTAGATATCGAACCTTGTAGCTAGTCAGACGATATATGTATTGTTACAACATGAAACAGTGTACAGATTTTGAAACATATATATGCAATATACATTTAACTCTGCATGAAAAGGGATCAATTTGCCCACATTAAGGGGAAATAAGTCCTACAAATGTATGAACACATATAATTTTAGGATTAAATCTAAAATTTAAATGATAGTTTTTCTCTTTAATAGAGTGTTAGGGTTATGGGGTTTAACGCCACTTTCAACAATATTTCAGTTATATCGTGGTCTCTTTGACAGAAGTAATATATATGCATATGACAACTTTGTGTCTCGAAGCTTAAATATATTTTGTATAACGTTCAAGATTATAGCATTCTTTATGATGTCGCTGTTCACCTGGTTACAGGTAAAGGTTGGCATATTACTAGCATGCTTACATGACAGCAACATTTTAATAAGAAGGGATATTTGGGCCCATAAAACTATGCTTAACCCTGTCATATTTATTGTGGTGACTGTGTCAAGACATGAATGTAAGCAAACAGATATGTGTGTTAGGGGTATCGATTCCGATTACTAACAATACCCCCGCTCCACCGGAGGGGGTATACTGTTTTACCTCTGTCCGTCCTTCCGTCCGTACAAGATATTTTTCGTCGCATTTTTCTCAGCAACTGTTGATGGCAGAAATCTGATATTTGGTCACAAGTTTCATATAGGTATGCCATATAGTGGGAAGCGTTTTTGGACCCGTCAGATTCCTACTACCTATTTGCCGACTTAGTTGGTTTTTATACACATTGAACATATATGCGGGGTTATCATAAGTGAGCATTACATGTAGCTCACAGTTCATATTGTTAATTTCTGAGCTGTACAACAGAAAGCCATGCTCACTGACACAAGTCTGTTAATTATTCCTATGTTTTCAATGTAACAAGTTCTGGTTTTAAAGTAATGTGTAAATTAGATATTGTAGGTTTCTATAAGGATAATGTAAGTTTCTATAAGGGAGTCTTTTAAGTACTTGACTTACCAACATAGACATATACTATCATAGGAAAGCCTGCCGAGTAAACACAAATAAAAAACGCATAAAAAATTTGAATAACGCTGTAACGTTTGAATGGTCCTAAAGCTCTCCATATTTTGTCTACATCAATCGTTTCGCCCATTGTGTAGATGTATATCAATACTTATGAAGTTGTATATCAATTTAAGCCATTAGCGACGTGATTCAGAATATATAAGAATTGTAATGTAGTCACGCAGACAAGCATTATGACAAACAGCAGTAATAAATAATAGTGTTGGAGAATACATTATGTAGTATTGCCTCACAAGAATGAAACCCCTTTCTAATAGAACCAAACATTTACATATCTAGACTATTTTAGCAATTGAAAATCATGAAATGTATATATTAACTTGATGTTCACTCGTTGAGTGGTTCTAGATCTTGTCCGACGAAACCCGTGACATCATTTTTTCTCTGGTGGAAATCAAGATTCATCTCAAGCCTCTTTTACCTACATGTGCGTGATTTATTGTTTGTAAACGTGTCCTGTTATAGATGGCAAGATCTGGAACGCATGACACAAAAACAAAACAAGGTAGAGGACTGTCGTCAGTGTGGTATGCACCACCAAGGTGCTACAGGCGTAACCAGTAAGGAAACGTGTTCTGTGTAAGCAGTTTGTAGATCGCTGTTTGTCCCTTTGTCCTTGTACTATTATAGGAAAGCCCCTTGGTCATTGTGTTGTCCGTCCTTCTTATAATTCTATTTACGGCTTCTGATCACCCCTTTGGTATCTTCAAATTTTTCTTATGAATTTAGCTAACATTTGTCAAACTAACATCGCACAATAATTAGAGTCAACATCATGTCATATGTTTATTGTTTGTAAGGGTAAATTTGAAAACTTCCAAGTTTGAAATTATAAAGTCAGCACTTTTGGTCACTACAATAACAAACAAAATACACAAACGACTCTAGTATATAAACTATACACATCGAAACACACATATGGGCTGTTTAAAAAAAAATGACCCCATTTCTTTTATCATTGACAATTCTAATATGTGATGATTTAAATTGGATCTTTTTGTATCAGAATATGTACTTTGGTACATAAGACATTGCTGCAAAATTCCACGGCATTATCTGCTACCACTTAAAAAAAGCGTCCAAAAATGTATAAAAAAATGTCAGGAGTGTAACACTTTTAGTGTGACATTTACAAAGATGCATGTACTGCCATGTTGTGTAATTAGAAAACAAATAATTGTACAGTAGAAAAATATATCTTATGGAAAACTGATATTTTAGCTAAAATTTCATGCATAATTAATGCATTTTGTTGTAATTTTGAAGACAGAACCAGATAGGTAAAATTACCATGTATCAAAAAAATAAAGGTCAATAAAAATGTTTGTGTTGTCTAAAAGTGAAATTATTTAGGTATGTAGCATACTTCTCAATAACTGACAATGGTTAATTGTCTCTCTAAGTATCATAGCTGAAACCAGAAGCATCAACATGTCTCTGTGAGCTTTTACATCAATC
>MJUT01042061.1:85261-96342 GCA_002080005.1 Gigantidas platifrons | reverse complement strand
TCAAATATCAACTTTGATATTTGAATTTTTTTTTGTGGAGGGGGGTCTCTATAAATAATCCATAAAAAATATATGAAGGACGGCAAAGTTCTTTCCCACTTTTGACATAGATAAAGGTATTTTCCGGGTCCTTAACTGACTTAAATACCTAGGTGGGTTTCTGCACCTCAAGCCCACAGCAGGGAGTCAAATATCAACTTTGATATTTGAAATTTTTTTTGTGGAGGGAGGTCTCTATAAATAATCCATCAAAAATATATGAAGGACGGCAAAGTTCTTGCCCACTTTTGACACAGATAAAGGTATTGTCCGGGTCCTTAACTGACTTAAATGCCTAGGTGGGTTTCTGCACCTCAAGCCCACAGCATGGTGTCAAATATCAAATTTGATATTGAAAATTTTTTTTTGTGGAAGGGGGGTCTCTATAAATATCCCTCGAAAAATATATGAAGAACGGCAAAGTTCTTGCCCACTTTTGACATAGATAAAAGGTATTGCGCGGGTCCTTAACTGACTTAAATGCCTAGGTGGGTTTCTGCACCTCAAGTCCACAGCAGGGAGTCAAAGATCAACTTTGATATTTGATTTTTTTTTGTGGAGGGGGGTCTCTATAAATAATCCATAAAAAATATATGAAGGACGGCAAAGTTCTTGCCCACTTTTGACATAGATAAAGGTATTGTCCGGGTCCTTAACTGACTTAAATGCCTATGTGGGTTTCTGCACCTCAAGCCCTCAGCAGGGTATCAAATATCAACTTTGATATTTGAATTTGTTTTTTTTGTGGAAGGGGTCTCTATAAATATGCCACGAAAAATATATGAAGGACGGCAAAGTTCTTGCCCACTTTTGAAATAGGTAAAGGTATTGCCGGGGTCCTTAACTGACTTAAATGCCTAGGTAGATTTCTGCACTTCAAGCCCACAGCAGAGAGTAAAATATCAAATTTGATATTTGAATTTTTTTTTGTGGAGGGGGGTCTCTATAAATAATCCATAAAAAATATATGAAGGACGGCAAAGTTCTTACCCACTTTTGACATAGAGAAAGGTATTGTCCGGGTCCTTAACTGACTTAAATGCCTAGGTGGGTTTCTGCACCTCAAGCCCTCAGCAGGGTATCAAATATCAACTTTGATATTTGAATTTATTTTTTTGTGGAGGGGTTCTCTCTAAATATGCCACGAAAAATATATGAAGGACGGCAAAGTTCTTGCCCACTTTTGACATAGAGAAAGGTATTGCCCGGGTCCTTAACTGACTTAAATGCCTAGGTGGGTTTCTGCACCTCAAGCCCACAGCAGGGAGTTAAATATCAACTTTGATATTTGAATTTTGTTTTTGTGGAGGGGGGTCTCTATAAATATCCCGCAAAAAATATATGAAGGACGGCAAAGTTCTTGCCCACTTTTGACATAGATAAAGGTATTGTCCGGGCCTTTAACTGACTTAAATGCCTAGGTGGGTTTCTATACCTCAAGCCCACAGCAGGATTTCAAATATCAACTTTGATATTTGAATTTGTTTTTTTTGTGGAGGGGGGTCTCTCTAAATATGCCGCAAAAAATATATGAAGGACGACAAAGTTCTTGCCCACTTTTGGCATAGATAAAGGTATTGTCCGGGTCCTTAACTGACTTAAATGCCTAGGTGGGTTTCTGCACCTCAAGCCCACAGCAGGGTGTCAAATATCAACTTTGATATTTGAATGTTTTTTTGTGGAGGGGGGTCTCTATGAATATCCCGCGAAAAATATATGAAGAACGGCAAAGTTCTTGCCCACTTTTGGCATAGATAAAGGTATTGNCCCCCTCCCCCGCCCACACGATACAAAATAACGATGATATAACTATTTTTCGGATTGCGGGCTTAAAAACGACCACTTTAAATAAACACAGATTAAAAAATAATTTACTTTATTGTTTTAAACCGGTAGATAATTTGGACAGTGTTTTGTCAATCAATATAAAGTCATAAGATTCCGGTTCACATGAAGACATCTCATCAATCTAAAAATAGTGTAATTATAGAACATTAGAAAAATATAACAGTAAGTTTTATGAAAAACAAAATCTAAATCTCGCATATGCGTATCACATGTTTTATCAACATGTATTCATTTTTAAATTGGGTAATCATGTAAAGCTGACAAATCACCAACTTAATTCACCAATCAGAGCTTAGAACATATACAAAAGTAGTCCTTTTTTATAAAAAAAAAAGATCCTTTTGACCTGTTGTATTTTGAAAAAAAAAATAGAATGGAAAGGTATAAACAACGGTAGTTGCAGGTAAATATGTAAGGATTATTCGGAATCCAAATCTATGCCAAAAGAACTCTGCCGCCCTTCATATATTTTTCGTGGCATATTTATAGAGACCCCCCTTCACAAAAAAAATTTCAAATATAGAAGTTGATATTTGACACCCTGCTGTGGGCTTGAGGTGCAAAAAACCACCTAGGCATTTAAGCCAGTTAAAGGCCCGGACAATACCTTTATCTATGTCAAAAGTGGGCAAGAACTTTGCCGTCCTTCATATATTTTTTGCGGGATATTTATAGAGTCCCCCCTTCCACAAAATTTTTTCAAATATCAAAGTTGATATTTGAAACCCTGCTGTGGGCTTGAGGTGCAGAAGCCCACCTCGGCATTTAAGTCAGTTAAGAACCCTGGCAATACCTTTATCTATGCCAAAAATGGGCAGGAACTTTGCCTTCCTTCATATATTGTTCGCGGGATATTTATAGAGACCCTCCTTTCCAAAAAAAAAATTCAAATATCAAAGTTGATATTTGACACCCTGCTGTGGGATTGAGGTGCAGAAACCCACATAGGCATTTAAGTCAGTTAAAGATCCGGGCAATATCTTTGACTTAAGCCCCAAGTCGGAATGAACTTTTCCGTCCTTCTCTATTTTTTATGGGTTATTTATAGGGTCCCCCTCGAAATCCAAATATCAAAGTAGTATATCTGGACAGCTCTAGGCATAACTGACTTAAATGCCTAGGTGGGTTTCTACACCTCAAGCCCACAGCAGGATTTCAAATATCAACTTTGATATTTGAATGTTTTTTTGTGGAGGGGGGTCTCTATGAATATCCCATGAAAAATATATGAAGGACGGCAAAGTTCTTGCCCATTTTTGGCATAGATTAGGGTATTGCCCGGCTCCTTACCTGACTTAAGTGCCTAGGTGGGTTTCTGCACCTCAAGCCCACAGCAGTGTATCAAATATCAACTTTGATATTTGAAATTTTTTTTGTGGAAGGAGGGGTCTCTATAAATATCCCGCGAAAAATATATGAAGAACGGCAAAGTTCTTGCCCACTTTTGACATAGATAAAGGTATTGTCCGGGTCCTTAACTGACTTAAATGCCTAGGTGGGTTTCTTCACCTCAAGCCCACAGCAGGGAGTCAAATATTAAATTTGATATTTACATTTTTTTTTGTGGAAGGGGGGGGGTCTCTATAAATATCCCTCGAAAAATATATGAAGGACGGCAAAGTTCGTGCCCACTTTTGGCATAGATAAAGGTATTGCCCGGGTCCTTAACTGACTTAAATGCCTAGGTGGGTTTCTGCACCTCAAGCCCACAGCATGGTGTCAAATATCAACTTTGATATTTGAATGTTTTTTTGTGGAGGGAGGGGTCTCTATAAATATCCCTCAAAAAATATATGAAGGACTGCAAAGTTCTTGCCCACTTTTGGCATAGATAAAGGTATTGCCCGGGTCCTTAACTGACTTAAATGCCTAGGTGGGTTTCGGCACCTCAAACCCACAGCATGGTGTCAAATATCAACTTTGATATTTGAATGTTTTTTTGTGGAGGAGGGTCTCTATGAATATCCCATGAAAAATATATGAAGGACGGCAAAGTTCTCGCCCACTTTTGGCATAGATAAAGGTATTGCTCGGGTCCTTAACTGACTTAAATGCCTAGGTGGGTTTCTGCACCCCAAGCCCACAGCAGGGTGTCAAATATCAACTTTGATATTAGAATTTTTTTGTGGAGGGGGTCTCTATAAATATTCCATGAAAAATATATGAAGGACGGCAAAGTTCTTGCCCAATTTTGGCATAGATTTGGGATCCGAATAATCCTTACATATTTACCTGCAACTACCGTTGTTTATACCTTTCCATTCCATTTTTTTTTTTCAAAATACAACAGGTCAAAAGGAACTTTTTTTCAATAAAGGACTACTTTTGTATATGTTCTAAGCTCTGATTGGTGAATTAAGTTGGTGATTTGTCAGCTTTACATGATTACCCAATTTAAAAATGAATACATGTTGATAAAACATGTGATACGCACATGCGAGGTTTAGATTTTGTTTTTCATAAAACTTACTGTTATATTTTTCTAATGTTCTACAATTACACTATTTTTAGATTGATGAGATGTCTTCACGTGAACCGGAATCTTATGACTTTATATTGCTTGACAAAACACTGTCCAAATTATCTACCGGTTTAAAACAATAAAGTAAATTATTTTTTAATCTGTGTTTATTTAAAGTGTTTTTTTTAAGCCCGCAATCCGAAAAATAGTTATATCATCGTTATTTTGTATCATGTGGGCGGGAGAGGGGGTAGGGGCTCTAGAAATATTTACTGTATGCCCCGATATCGATTTATTGTCTTGACTGTGCATTTACAGTAATATATTTGTTATTGGTCGCTAGAAATCTTTAAAAGTACATTTGACTCTTATTAACTTTTTTGGTTTTGAGACATATCGCCTTATTGGTCGATAGCCTAGTGGTCGCTAGAAATTGGTCGCTAGCTTGAGTCTGGTTAATTTTGGTCATCTATGTCACACTTTGGGGTCATTTTTTTTTAAACAGCCCATATACTTACTACAGTTTATTGCAATGTGTATCAGTTCATAAAGAATAAGTCCTGTAATCTTGGACGTTTGTTGGTTGATTGGTTTGATGGTGTTTAACGCCACTTTCAACAATATTTCAGCTATATCGTGGCCGTCAGTTTTATTGGTGGAGGAAACCTGAGGACCAGGAGAAACCCACAGACCTGTCGCAAGTCACTGACAAACTTTATCACATAATGATGTACACCTCGCCCTTATCGAGATTCGCGCTCACAACATCAGTGATGATAGGCACTGGTTGCATAGGTAGTTGTAAATCCAACTTCCATACGATCACAGCCACGACTTCTCCTGGAGGCTTGTGTTTTAGTTAACAAAATATAAAATAAAACATTTAACTTCGTAATAGAGTATTTCACAATTAAAAAACAATATATCATTTATTGTGTTATTATGGGTTACCAGAAGCTGAAATCTTTATTAAAAATAACCATCGATCAAGTTTGAACACTGTCATATTATTTTGAACCCATGCGCAATTTTTCATTTTTTGTTGTTTTGTTATAATATTTTGTTTTTGTTTTGAACAGTAGTATTTTTGTACTGTAGTGTAAGCCAATCGTTGTTAGTAGGGTATTAGTACGTCTATACCTAACGTACCTTACTTACTTAGATACTATCTTGAATATTGTTATTCAAATGCATCCGTGATTTGAATAATTTAGAAAGTAATTATGTTATAATCAAAATAAATAGTAAATATAATTGCATAAGTAATATATTAATGACACTGAAACCATTCTAAATCGAACCTTCTTATGACCAACTTTTTGTTCGGAATAGACAATTGTTCGATTTATACATGTTAAATTAACGAAGATTTCCTACATAGGGACTAAATACAAAGTTCGATGTATACATGTTTCCGGTTTATTTATGGTTTGGTAAAGACAGTTTTCATTGTAATAGTATGTTATCTTTGTCTTTAGGAAAAGAAAGTCCTGAAAAACAAGTCGTGCTTTTGGTTCTTTTAGAAGAGACATGCTTTATTGACGTGAAAAGTTATCAAAAGGTTAATCAGCAGCCGTAATTCGAAAAATGACAGACAATACAATGGTCAACAGAAAAATGACAGACAATACAATGGTCAACAGAAAAATGACAGACAATACAATGGTCAACAGAAAAATGATAAAAAGACAAACCATACTCAACAAAATATTACACAGAAAACTATAGGTTGGGCAACACTAATCCCACTAAAAAGGGGGAATGGACTCGGTTGCTCCTGTGGGTGGGGGTGGTAAGCAGTTCCTGCTTCACTAGAAGCACCTGTCGTGGACACCAATATGATTTTTGTACTGAGTTGCATCGCCCCATGCATTACCAAAATATCTGCTCAGCTCCGTGGTTGTCTCTTTCGTGAATGTTTATTTCGTGCTGATGTTGTTATTCTCAGCTTGAAACTTCGCTATGATATTTCAAATTTGATTTAGTGCTCTACATTTACATTGTTATATTCTTGCTACTCATATTCTATGATAATTATATAATAATGTGGTCTTGTCCAGGTAATATCATTATACTTAGTGTCTAATTGTCCAGGTAATATGTCAAATTATTATACCTCAGTATATACTTTCTTAAAGTTTTTTTAAAGAAATAAAAATGCTATTGTTTCACATTTTTAACACTGAGACTATTGACCGGTCAATAGTTTTCAAGACTATTGACTGCCGCTGAACTATTTACTGGCAATTTAAAAAACATGTTTTATTGTTGATTTTTTTCTTAATATTACTATTAAGAACTTCTTTTTGTGTCTTTTTAATAGCCATATTTTCTCAGATTTCCTAGAATGCCTTTGGTATAATAAAACACTTATTTACTGGCTATTCGGACAATAGCAAGTTTATTGTCTCCCCCGACACCAACTATTTCCCTCCGCTTCGCGTCGGGAAATAGTTGGTGTCTCGGGGGACAATAAACTTGCTATTGTCCTCATAGCCAGTAAATAGGTGTATAATATTACCCAGGTAATATGCCAAAATATTACAGTACCAAATATCACTACAGAAACTTACAAAATATAATGTATGATATCAATTAGATTTCTCACTGTGGAAATTTATACACTTGTCATTGGATTGTGGTATTTTGTCATAGGCAGGACCGGATTGATAAATAGTTAAGTTCCAGGGCTAATAGATTTTGGGGACCCTAGGATTTTGTGTTTGTAATTTTCAATTATTTAGATGTTTTAAATCAATTATATTATTGTGCAGGTCAAAACTAATAAACAGAATTGGCTGCTAAAATAACAAAGACTACATCATACATGCATTATTGGATTGCAACATATCAGACATATAGGACCCCTGTGCCATGGTCCATACATAAATCCGTCCCTGGTCGTAGGTGTAAATATTATGTCGATAAATTTGAAAAATTATGGAAGTAAACTTTTTACATCCCATAGCTGTTTTATTTGCAATAAACTTATATTAAACATAAACCAGTTTGCTTAACACTGTTAATGATATTGTCAATATCAGACATTTTAATCTAGCTAGGTATTCGAAATATTAATATTCAATGTAATGATACCAACCAAAACAATTGATAGTGTATATGTAAGCCATAATATTGTCGTGTGAAAATGTGTCCGATTGTATCTTTTTCAAGTGAAAAATCCCCAACAAACCAAAAGAAGTCACCTCTGCGCTTTATTCCGTCCTTGAACTTTATCATAGAAAACAATTGTAACAGAGGACAATATTTCACGCCGGACACTATTTAATCCATAATTGTATTGATGTTGTCATTCAATTGTTCTTTACAACAGGGCGAATGTGTTGGTGTAAAACAGAGACATTTACATAAAAATATTATAATCGCATGATTGCTGTATGTAAATGTCTTTTTTTTCTTTGTTCAACAAAATAATGTTAACACCAACACACTCAGTGTGCAGTGAAATTAATCTTAAAAAAAAATCAAAAAACAACAAAACAAAAAAGATTATTAACTTGTCATTCGACCTCAAATAATATATATCAAATAAATGTTAAAGAAAAGCGAAGGTTGACATTTCAGACATAAAGGCAACATTGGATACAAGACACAAAACGAAGACAAACAGAATAAAACATATAAAACTAAAAAAATGTGCAACACGGACCCCATACAAAAGCCGGGGTGAACATAGGCTGGTTAAACTGCTCCTGTTTCTTACCAGACATCCCCCGTGTTACTCATAGCCAGGTTTGATAAAGTATTGTCAGTGACAGAGAAATGAAACAATTTACATAAAAGAGAGAAAAGATCCATTGCCATTTAAGAAATAAGTATTTCGAAACCATAAACAAGTTTGCATGCAGAATATTTATGACGATGACTTCAACCTAGGAGCAACCTAACACTGTTTGAGTTGGGTTTACGTTGGCAGCTGAGCTCTCTCCAGAAAATGGCTGTATTAAGCACAAGCCCTACAATAACGTATGAGTTGTGAAATGTAAACCTCATGTGCTGGTGTGTTGGTATTGAGCAAATTCCTTTATTACCTTACTTTTTTATTAAGAGTATATACATTGTAAGTCAATACAGGATACAAATCGAATGAAACCTTGATAAAAATTGTAAAAGTCTTTTTTCCAGCCATCTGGATTAATGTTAGTTAGATCATAGTACACTTAAAGTGTTTGTCATCATAAAATGTTATCACAACGGTATAGATTTAAATCAATATTTTGGCTTCTTTCTGTTATTTTTCTAACCCATTAAATAAAATACATTATATGTAATATACTCTCTAAAAAAAAAGGACCGCAACATGTGAAAAAATATAATTTACTACAAATATTCAACATAGTTTTAAATACAGAAATAATCATTACATTACTCTGAAATTTGGCACACTGGTTGTTCTGGCTTTAAAGTTCATTTAAATATCACAATTTATCACATTAAAGTCCATAGCGTTCAGATGACGTCACTTCAAAGTCAATATCTGTTGTGCCCACCATTAGCCTGTAACGCAACACGGACCCGTCTCGACATAGACTCGATCAATCGACGAATATGGCCTTGCGGAATTCGCCCCACTCTTGCTCAAGAGCCTGTTGCAGCTATATTCAGGACGAGAACATGTTTACAATAAATCAATATGTAGGTTGAAAACAGGGGACGAATAGGACAATAATAGGCAAGCAAATTTAAACGCCACGGGACTCGAAACAAGGAAATTATTGACTTTGAAGAAACGTCATCTGAACGCTATAATGTGATAAATTTTGACATTTTAATGAACTGTAAGTCTGAACAACCAGTGTGTCAAATTTCAGTGTAAGTGTAATGTAATACTTATTTCTGTATTTAAAATGATGTTGAAAATTTGAAGTAAATTCGGGCTACCATGAATTATTTCGATTCTAATATGTAAAAAATGGTAAAATATCGTTATCAGTTGTCGATGACGTCATAAATTGCAATGGTTGTAGGTATATATTAATTTTACCACGGGTTTGGACTCAAAGCGTTTGAAGGACGTCATATTAGAATTATATTTTTTCACATGTTGCGTTTCTTTTTTTTGAGAGTATAGATATGAACATTTGTGAAAATTATACCATATTATTTGATATCATCCTTAATACGAAATGTGATTTTAACCTCTTGGTTTATTGATTTGGTGATTGTTCCATGCAATGAAATTATGCATCAGGTTTATAGCTGTAGGTTAAGAATTGTTTTGACAATCGTCATTTTTAATTATTTTAATCCGCCAATAGAAATTTTAGTATCCTCTTTTTCTTAACACACTGAATAACCTTTATATTATTTATGAAACCGATACAACATAATTACAGGATCAGCACGTACATTGATCTTAAGTTGACGTCTACCTTAATCCTGATCAATTGCAATTATTTAATAGAAATGAACCTTTTCAGTGATCGTCATTGACCGTATACGTATCACGAAGTCATTATAGAAACCCTGAAAGACAAAACACCAAAGTAACTGATAACACAATATTGAACGTGTCTTAAAATGTCTTATCTCTATCTCTCTTCCTTGATTTAAAATGTCAGAACTAGATTTACAATTTGAATAAAATGACGTATTTATTTATAATTTCTTTAAAAAGGTCCAATATCATATCGAATGTCATTAGGACAGAGAATTAGTGTTATGTGATGACAGACGTGCATATAACATTGTATTTCGAAATGATTCCATTGTGATAATGTGTTAAAATATTAATTGTACAGCATCATTCATTATTCCTATTATATTGCACCCTTTACAACATATACTGAAACTTGTTCAGTTGTCATATCAATATATCTCTCTATATATTATGCATAATATATCTAATGCTCGCAATTACCATGACATAATATTATACAAAAGAGATCAAGCCATGCCTATGTAGTCCTTGACTTAGTTCTGTAACTGATCAAAGAAGGATAACCCTCCTTGACTTAGTCCTGTAACTGATCAAAGAAGGATAACCCCATTCGCTGTAAATATTTGAAATAAAATAAGTTTCCCACTAATGATCTCCAATTTCATCAATACTTCTAAAACAATAGAGTCAATTACAGAACCTTAATGGAATACATGGACTTATCACATGCCCTGCACCATAGCTACATTCATTGATTTGATTTGGGTTTATGGTGTTTAACGCCACTTTCAATAATATTTCAGTTCTATAATGTTTTACACCTCCCCCTTAGCGAGAGGCGGACCCACAAAATCAGTGTTAATAGGCACTGATTGCATAGGTAGTTGTAAATCTAACTACCATACGATCACTGATACGACACCCTCTACATTCATTGGTCACAATCTCTTTTCGATGTGGGTATGATTATCTGACTGACTTTCCTGTTCAATAATAACACTTTCATCTCTACTTTACAATAGATAAACGTTAGAGAAAACCGAAGATGCATTCAGGAATGGACAATCCAGAGACACTGGCAACATTTAGTACACAAGACACTGGCAACATCTAGTACACAAGACACTGGCAACATTTAGTACACAAGACACTGGCAACATTTAGTACACAAGACACTGGCAACATTTAGTACACAAGACACTGGCAACATTTAGTACACAAGACACTGGCAACATTTAGTACACAAGACACTGGCAACATTTAGTACACAAGACACTGGCAACATTTAGTACACAAGACACTGGCAACATTTAGTACACAAGACACTGGCAA
>MJUT01042061.1:49822-61380 GCA_002080005.1 Gigantidas platifrons | reverse complement strand
GTTGTGTTGTATAGTGTATCTTGTATTTGGTGTGTTGTATAGTGTATCTTGACTTAATACGAGGAGAATCAGAAGACTAATCAGAGCACCTTTTACAATTCCTATGATAATAGGATTTTCTCTGTCCTTTCCGGTGGTATCTTTATGTTTGATTGGATCCTATTCGTACTTATTGTAACTGCATTACTGTTTCCCAACATCGCCACCTTTCTTTAAATTCTTTTGTTGATATATGTATTACGTTTCCAAGGCGGATGCGGACATTTAAACTTTCCTTTTTGCATATCATTTAGGACAACAATTTAAAAAGTAAACCCGAAATAGCAGCGAAAAGTCCAAATTAGTACACTAACTCCCGATATAAGCATACAAAAGTGGCAATGGCGGCATCCGACTACCATAATTATGTCATTGGTCTACCGTCATATATTTGTTTCTAATGAAAGCGTATTAATATTTTTTTTTATGTTTTTGGGATTCACATTTTATTATGCTTAATATATTTTTGTACAGGAACTACTAACCAATATGTAAATAAAGTAGGTAAACCTGCTAATCCTAGAATCCAATGAATGTTTCGCCAAGAAACATCTCGTAGTAGATATCCAAACAAGGCCAACAGTACCATTGTTATTGACCAAGATACTCCTCCAAATGCACTAACCAGTCCCCTCTGTTCCTTCGGGAATATTTCAATTATATATACCTGTGTTGTCAGGTTAAATCCCTTCAATGACAACATGTTATCTTATTTAATGTTCTCGATTAAAATGAGAACTAGACAATTTTAAGTTTTGTGTAATGTTTTTTGCATTTGTATATTTATTTATTTTTTAATTTGTGTTTAAAATTATAGTTCATATATACAAATGAAATGTAATGCGCATGCAGTAGAATAATATTAATGCTAAAAAAGTGCAACATGTTAATGCAACACATCATTAATGTACATTATTTCAATAACGATATGCATGAAAACTCATTTAAGACCTTATTTAAATGAACCAGATTGAACCCCGTGATATAGCAATAGCTTTTAACTTCCCCGCAGCGAGATTCAAGCTCTATGAAAAAAAGAGATGTCTGTCAACAGTTGTGCGAGTCGATCCAAATTAACCCCCGCCATTAATAAGACAAAACGTAAATCAGTGTATCGTTAATAGGAAATACAATAATATCTGTACATAAAACACATTGTAGCATCCCCTGCAGAGCAACTCTTTATTAGGACTAGTCATAGATGGTCCGATCCCATCGATTACATCATTTTTGGTCCAGTGGCAATTTATGCAGCCACCCATTAGTCTCACCCCACCTCCACGTTTTTCCAATGATGATTTATTGTTTGTTAGCTTGTAACTGTAATGGATATGGCTGAAATACTGTCTATTTGACGTGAAGCAGCAATCAGAATATAGCTAACATACTGCTCTCTTGACATTAAAGAACAATTAATCAACCTGCTTTGACTTTAATATCGCTCTTTGTAGGAGTTCAATATGGTAATTACCCGTACACAATATCTACGGTCAATATTACTTAGTTGGTGACATATATTTCAATTAAGTTAAGAAGTTATTCACCGGTCTAACTTTTTGAATATATTAAGGTATAACCTTTTCATTGACTTAAAGATAAGTAACCCTTAAACAATTTAATTAATTACTACATTATTACGTTTAGCCTACAGATAACTCCAAGAGTAATGCTAATTAATGTCTTATATTATTATACTTCGTGTACGTTTCTGTAGTAATATTTTGGCATATTACCTGGGCAATTAGACACCCAGTATAAAATGATATTAATATGTACATGGGTAATATTTTGGCATATTACCTGGACAAGACCACAATATTATATAATTATTATTAGAATAATAATACCTGCTGGACTGCTCCAAAAGCAAACCGTAGGATTATGTAAATGACATAGTTTGGTGCAAATCCAGCTGGAATAGACAGGACTGTACACGCGAAAATACTAAACGTCAAAACTGGCTTTCTGCCGTAGCGATCTGATATCGACGGAAATATGATAGCACCTACACATTGGCCAATGGTGACAAACACTTGCGTCATGGGTCCTAAGCCAGTTTTACTGCAAACGAGGTTCCACTGAAAATATTTTTTACAAATTACAAAAACGATATCAAAGGTACATGTTTTTTTTAAATAAGCATTAATTCCGCATAAACTGTTTTTCTATCATATTTCTTATGCAATCGAACAACCAAATATAATCATGTTGTACTGTCCATTTTTATGTTTATATTTTTGAAATGCAAATCAATCCATACGATTGGAATAGAGGTTGTAGATGATTACTATTATTATTGATAGCTGTTTTGCTTCTGGGAATTTCGCTATTAATATAATGAAGACTGTGATTCTGTTTGTATCCGATTACATGCTACAAAAAGCTATATGTCTATCAACTGTTTTGTTATCCGAAGAATGTTGAAACGACTTCGTTGTACAATGGCGATTGGCCATTAATTGTCGACCATCACGTTCATACTTTGGTGGGGTTTATTTTACACGATCTTTAGTTTTCTGTACAGTGTTTTATAGATCGCTGTTTGTCCCTTATTCCTTTTCCATTTGGCCATTGTCAGTCATTCTACGATTTACGGACTGTGATTACCCATTTGGTATCTTCATACTCTTCTGTTATCTGCATCTAAAGGGTATTGTATATAAGTAAATAATAACGAAAATGTAAAGAAACTAGCCCCAATCATCTAATTTATCTCTACTAAATGATAACTTACCTCCGTGACAAATGTTTCCTGACTGCTATCATATTGGTATCCCTCCAAACATGGTATGCTGTAAAAACTACTTGAAGATGAGTTTGTAGTGTTCGTGTGGATGTGCACATGACATTTATGATACGAAATATCTGACGTGAGATTCAATGAGTATATCCCATAATCCCTGAGGTCAGTTTGATTGGTAAAACGTGCACATTTATATGGTGGTCGATATCCTAAAAGCACAAATTATTCTCTTTGTTTTTATTATAAGCAAGGTACCACATTTTAAAATGTTTTAATATCTTGGCTAAACCTGTGTTTAAAACCATTCACAAAGCGAAAAAAAGACAAATACTCTTTTTTATGAAAATAGATCCATAGATATATACATTAGACATCGATAGTGAATTTTCACCACTCACTTGTTTGTGAAATAACAATAATATAGTCGGTACCACCACTACATGTGTGATCTCTATTTCAACTATGACGAGTTGTGTTCGATACATGGCGTATACATGTAATATTTACAACTTTGATCCAATTATCAGAGAGGGTATGTGGATCTTATTAACCGGTTTGATTCTGTAACATTCCGTGCCGGTCCAAAACCAGGACCTGGATTTCCAATGTCATATGTCGTGGTGTTCAATGTTTTGAGGTGAGCGGTGGCTGTTCGCTTTAATATTGGTGGAATTACTGACTATCACTGTTTAAAGTTTCTTTGCTTAACTTTACATATATGTGATAAGTCTTGTGAATAACATTCGACTGGAATGGTGTTTTGCCAATGGTACTCCGGTATTTACCAACAATAAAACTGACCGCCACGATGCAATTTAGATATTTCTGAAAAGAGCGTTAAATAGTCACAACTCACCTCAAACATACAATATCAACTCGTGACTGATATAACATGTAGGAATGTATAGCCCTTAAAAACAATACTTACCAACAAATAAATATATGAGTAATGAATATACTGCAACCTGGAGGCAGAAAAAAGACGTATAAAATAGCTGTAAAACATTATAACGCTTAGATGGACCCAACTTTTGCCAGATATGGTCGACGTCTATGTTCTCCATTTCATTCCATTGATGTTCTTAGTTACAAAACAACCCTCACATAATCAACACGTCGTGTTGATGCATACTTATAGCTGATACTATATTATTACATAATATGAGTAGGCATGGCCTATAGAGAGGACGTTAATAAGTATCTGAAATTAAATGATACTAAAAATACCTTTACATTTTGTATATATACCTATTAATCATTTATCTGATTCTTGTTAGACTTCTTCTTCTTCATCTTTAGTTATAGACCGAATAATCTGTCTCTTGTGTGTCTATATTTGTCATTATATACAGTGTATTTTCTTTTTATTATTTGGACATTTTTTTTTCTATATAAAAAAAAAATGTCCAAATAATAAAAAGAAAATATATGAAAAATATAGACAAACAAGAGACAGATTATTCGGTCTACTTTAGTTACCAATAGCGTTGAACATACTGAGCATTGAACTAACATCTTCTAGCTTGTAGTTGTAACTAGATGTAATACTTTATACAACAGAAGTTCTTCAACCTGTTAAGGAACAACAATTTAACTTGAAAAAGGGGGGTGGGGGTTATGGTTTTTTGTCCTAAAAAATATTATGATTTAGAAGGGAAAGAAATTAAATAATCTGTCACAGCAGTGGCCACAAAAAATATTCTGCTTTACATAAGAATAAAAAAAATCATCTTGTTTAAGAGTATTGTTTTGAAAAAATAATATTAAATGCCATTTATTTAAGAGATTGACCTATATAAACTGAATAAAAAACCAGTGTGTCATTGTCTTTTATATAGTAAAGATTTGAACTTGTTTAATTAAAATCCTCACTTGTTTATTTTCAGGTACAAATGTGAGATATAACATGGAAATTTATAGTATATATGGGCTATATGCATAGCATCTAAATATGAATACTGGCTCACACCTTTATACAAAGCATTGAAAACAAATTATGTTTTGACTTGGTAAGAAAAACAATTATTTAGTTTGATTGCAATTGGAAAAAAATAAAGATGTGTCTAACTGTTTAAAAAAAAATCAGATCAGTACAAAAAACATAACCCTCCCCCTTTTCAAGTTAAATGGTTGTTCCCTTTGTAATACTTTATACAACAGAAGCAGCTCTTCAACCTATTAAACATTTTTTGATTCTTGTTAGACTTGAACTAACATCTTCTAGCTTGTAACTAGATGTAATACTTTATACCACAGAAGCTCTTCAACCCATAAAACATTTTTTTCTGCTTCTGGTTAGACTTGAACTAACATCTTCTAGCTTGTAACTAGATGTAATACTTTATACAACAGAAGCTGTTCAACCTATTAGACATTTTTTTTCTGATTCTTGTTAGACTTGAACTAACATCTTCTAGCTTGTAACTAGATGTAATATTTTATACCACATAAGCTCTTCAACCCATAAAACATTTTTTTTTTGCTTCTGGTTAGACTTGAACTAACATCTTCTAGCTTGTAACTAGATGTAATACTTTATACCACAGAAGCTCTTCAACCTATTAAACATTTTTTTCTGCTTCTGGTTAGACTTGAACTAACATCTTCTAGCTTGTAACTAGATGTACAAATGTAATACTTTGTTTATACCACATAAGCTCTTCAACCCATAAAAAAAAATTTGCTTCTGGTTAGACTTGAACTAACATCGGGCGTTTTTATTGCAAAGAAACAAGCTTGAGTTTTGTTTTCCGGTTTACAAACTAGTTCGAAACTGGTTTGAAACTAGTTCATTAGTTTGTCTTTTGTAATAAATAGATGGTTTTATATAAATAAAAATGGCTGACTTGTATGTGATCAATATTTTAATGCAATATATATATGAACGAGTATACAGTTTTTTTGGTCAAAATAGCATTACAATCCGTTACATTTTTTAGACTTTTTAAAGTTTTATGCTTGCGTCAGACAAATTTGCAAGACAGCAATCTTTTAACCCTTCATGTAGACTTTGCAGTCAAAAAGGGCTCATTAAATCAGTTGAACATAAATTACTATCACTGGTTCAGCATGGATTGTCATTAAATTGCTATAAACAATCAAACTGTTCGAGACAAATGCTGCACTCCAAAATCAAAACTTCAGCGGTCGCCATTTTGAACAGATGTCAAACTGTCGAAACCACACCTGGAGGTGGTTTGATGAGTTTTAGAAACTAGTTTCAGCTTAACGCCGATAAATAAAAAAAAAAACGGTTCGGGTTTAAAACTGGTTCAAAACCAGTTTGGACAATAAATACAAAGTTTGAAAAACCGAGTTAAAACCAAAACTGGTTTCTCTGCAATAAAAACGCCCATCTTCTAGCTTGTAACTAGATGTAATACTTTATACAACAGAAGCTATTCAACCTATTAAACATTTTGTTCTGCTTCTGGTTAAACTTGAACTAACTTCTTCTTATACTGTAGTTTGTACACATGTGAAGAAGCAGGGTATAAGAATAAAAAATATTGACACATTAATAATAATAATAATAATACTAATAAGTTTTATTTAAAGTCGGTATAGATATTACAACAGAAATAACACAAGCTCTGAAGAGCTTTTGGCCGACATACATCATAAATGACATATACATAAAATACACATGCAGACATAATAAGACACAATAGACATATAAAAGTACATGTATAAGCACAATCATGCATGTGCATACTACAACATAAATGCAAAAAAAGCACTATAAAGCAAAGTTAAAAAGCGCAAGCTAAATTGACAAAATTATGCAAAAATAAGCTGAAGCTCAATAAAAAATAAAAAGCAACATGAAAAAGATATGAAGGAAAATATCTGTCCGAACATCCAGAACACAGGGAATCATGAAATGCAAATATTGCAATTGCAGTCTTTACCGTTCCAAGATATATTCGGGCAGATCATTCCATAACACAGCGGCACTATATCTGAATGACTGTTTTCCAAATTTTTCAGTTCTTACCCTGGGTACATCTAAGATATTTGAATATCTAAAGCTATATTTTGTGTTTTTAAACTGGACCAAATCATTTAAACAGGGAGGAGCAATTTTGTAAAATATTTTGAAAGTTTCTAATGCCATTGTCCGCATTCCTCTTATTTGAAGAGATGGGACATTGGCAGCAGTTAAAAGTTGGTTGTAAGTGCTGTCGTAGTCAATATATATAAATCTGAGCGCTCGCTCTTGCATTTTTTCGAGCTTTTTTGTGTGCGTTTTAGAGCAAAAATGCCAAGCCAAAGGGCAAAAATTGAAGTTTGATAAGATAAATGTGTGAAAAATTGTAAGCTTATTTAGACGTGAAAGATATGAGCCAATTCGCTTTAAAACGTTTAGTTGCTGTGACGCCTTACGAGATATACTTTTAATATGGCACTTAAAGTTAAGTTGAAAATCTATATCAACACCAAGAAGTTTAACGACATCATCACAAGAGATAGTAGCATTATCAATATTAAATACAGGATCATTTTTATGAGTTTTGTTACCAACTGCCAGAGCCTGAAACACATTAGATGGATAGCAACGAAATATAGCCTTCTAGGTAATACTGGACCAGAAAGATGCACAAGTGCTTGCATGCCTAACACAGTGATTACATGTAGGATTAAAATTTTAATAATATTAATGGGACATTTTCTATTGACATTCAGAATTTCTATGGGCCATTCTGTAACATTCTTTGTAAATATTTCTGATTTTAATGGGACATTTTCAGATGGAATATGCGATAAATGGCACGTACCGACATGGCCCCCTCTGATCCCAATCACTGCTAACAACTCACTTTCCAGTCTGGAGATACAGAGTAGAACATTTCTTCAGAAAGTCGAAATATAAATCAGGGGATCTGAACGAGTTTAGTAAAACACATTTTCCTTCATAAATTTGACATGGCAAGACCCAAATTAGCAAAATATTTTCTATTTAATAGTGATAAAAATACAATGACATAATGAGTTTGGCTTCTATGTGTATAAATGAGTACTTAAAGGGGAATTTGCGGTAATGCCTACCGCCACACTTTGCGGGCGAAGCTTATCAGCAAAAATCCCGGTTGACATGAACAGCGTATTTATGAAACTGTATGTCACATGACCAACGTGACCAAGGTCACATAGCTCAGAAATTTGAAGTTATTTTTGTAGGTTTTAGACTGATGAAGAATATTATTTTTAATAAGACTAAAAGTTTCGTAGGGAGGAACACTAGTGAACATGCCTGTCAAATATTTTGCACCAAAAGTAACTATGAAACTGTGTATCATTGATTTTTCCTCCTCGAGATGACCGTGGCCAAAATAATGAAGAAACTGAATGTTTGCTCCGCCCACAACTATTTATACCCACGCTCCCGGTTTAATGAATATTTAAATGAAGGACAACATTTTCGCTTATCTTTTTTATGTGAATGTTTAGTATTGTGAATACGTGGTAGAATAATGAAGTCAATATCTGATATAGGGAACATAACTAGCTATGGCAGTATATGTAACAGAGATGGTTCCAAAAGACAAAAGAGGGACAGTCAGTGCCATAGGAGCAATATGTTGGGCAGTTATTGTAGTTTCATTGTCTGTTGTTGGGTATGGTGTACGGAATTACTCTTGGAGATATCTACATTTAGCCACAGGTCTAGTTGGGATAAACAGTTTAATAACGTACTGGTAATATTTACTTGTACATGCTGCTTCTATATCTATTGAAGTGATATTGCAAATGACATAACGATTAAATATGGTTTTATGTCCAGTTCCTAATAAGCTATGAAATAATATTTCCTTTTTGGTGGTGGTTTGGTGGTTTATGATGTTTAACGCCACTTTAAACAATATTTTAGCTATATTTTGAATTTGTCATTTTGGAAAAAAAAACGAATACATATTCCTCAAGTCAAATGAGATCTTTTGAATGAAGGCTCTGCGCAAATTCTTCAAAAACTGTAAACGAAACCAGATGGTCCGGAAAATCAATCATCCCTGTGTTATACATGTATATGGCACCTGCAATGAACTTGATGGAGTCATAATGTACATAACTAATTTTGAATATTTATTTATCATTTTATTATTTGGCAAACTCATCGGGGCACATTGGGGGATATTGTTTTCAAATACATACAAACAATTATTATCGCCTTTCCATCCGTTTCTAAGCCTCATACACATATTACCTGTATGCTTCGACAGTGCACAAGTATTGTATATTTATTTATCATTAATATTCCTATAATTAATACTAAGATCCGTCGTGGTCATGATTATATGGTACATTTTGTAGTAGGATTTACAACTATATGTGCAATCAGTGCATACCAACACTAGAATTGTGTGTTCCAAGCCCGCTTATGGCGAGGTGTACTTGATACAACTTTATGTGATAACGTTTGTCAGTTTCTTGCGACAGGACGGAGGTGGTTTTCTCTGGGTACTCATGTTTCCTTTACCAATGAAACTGACCGCCACAATATAACTGAAATAATGTAGAAAGTGACACAATAATCGTAACCATATAATGGATACTGAATAAAAACATTTATATACGTTTATTTACCAAGCTAGCCACGTTTTTACAAGGTGGAATGATATTGTTTGCTATGAAATAGATTTGGAATCGTTCTTGTTTAGAAAACCGTTTCCGTTGTACATTAATACAGATTGATCGATGAATCTTTGAGATGGCTGGTGGCCAACAAAAAGACAACAAAGGCAAAAGATCTCGTGGCTAAAATAGCAAGAATTAATAACATTGATTCTGCAGATATTGTTTTCTTATTGGAACAGCGACCACTAAATACAAACCAAAACAATCTCAACAAATATTCTAACCAAAGGGAAGAAAGAGAAAATATCTTCAGTGTTTTGAAAAATAAGACATTGTTAAAAATATCAGCTATAATCTCCTTTACATGGTAGGTTTTAACAGATATCAATATTCAAGGGGACCGGGTGGCTCAATGAGTTAGGTCGTTGGATCTAACAGCTCATACAAGCCTATCACCAATACGACGTGGGTTGGCGGCCGCCTTTGTAAATTACAAAAAAGGGTGCACTCGACTCGCAACCGCAAGTGATAAAGTTTAACAGTTGCTTGCCCATGGTCGGTGGTTCTCTCTGGGTACTCCGGCTTCTTCCACCACTAAAACTGGTCGCCATGATATAGCTGAACTATTGCTGAAAGTGGCGTTAAACACCAAAAATTCAAATTCAAATGGTCATGTTTCATCATGCTATTTTTATACTGCAATCGTTCTATTTAAGCAGTCAAAATGCGTTGACAGTATATTAACAAGTGATAGACGGTCACTGACCGTTTATAACATTTAGAAATCAGTTGGGGCCTCTTGGGGGTAACTAACTTTTTAAATAATTTGAATATTGGTAGTAATATCCATTAATGTCACTAATGATTCCAGTATAACGACAATAACAGTGCATAGACTTGACATACAATTCGATATACGTATTCGGCACGAATCTGGAAAAATGCTCTGGAAACCCTCGCATTTTCCCCGATTCTAAGCCTCACCCGTATATCGATTTTATGTCAAGTCAATGCATTGTTATTGTCTATTTAATGTTCGGTTTATGCAGGATTTCGGTTTATTCAGGGTTCGGGAGACAACAGGGACAGCGGATTCTCATTGCCACTGAAAAGTATGGAGTGTGTGATAGGTGCGAAATATTTAGCCTTTTGTAGCGGCTATTATATGTCTACTACGTTGATTGTTCCATAGATATAAACGGGTTAGTGTTATAGTGTTTAACGCCACTTTCAACAATAATTTAGTCATATCGTGGCGGTCAGTTTTATTAGTGGATGAAGTCAGAGTAACTGGAGAAAACCACCGACCTGCTGCAAGTCATTGCCAAATCTTATCACATAATGTTGTATCCAGTACACCTCGCCATGAGCGGGATTCGAACTCACAAAGTTGTGGTGATAGGCACTTATTCCATAGGTAGTTTTCAATCCAATACAATACAAAATATAAATATATGATATGGCATTATGTATTTAATAGTACAAAAACATGTATTAACAAACCAAATTAAAAAAAAGTTCACTGCTTATAATATCATCTCGTCAACATCACCATATTTGTTTAGTGTTTTTTGCTGGCATAAATTCAACAGAAAGAATACCATTGCATGTACGGAAAGAACTAATATGTTATTCATTGAAATAGAAGGAAATGGTTAATATATTTTATTTTCCTTATTTTGTCTGTCGTTTCCATGCCTTCAACTGCTCTAATGTTTGTGGCATTTCTTTTCCGCGAGGGTCAGGAAGCCACATCTGTAGTATGGTGACGACAATACAACAAACCCCAAATATAACACCTGGTCCCCATTCGATATACGCAGCCTAGAATAAAATAGGGAAATTAATTAAATTACGGTTTAGAAATAAAATTATTCACAGTGGAACATATTGAATGATTTCGCGGTATATATGTCACATAGTTATACAACTGTCAATATTTGACGAACATATCATGGTTATACTGTGTCCGTCCGTTAACATTTAAACTAAACATTCTATTATATTCAGAGAACACGTCTTTATAACTGGTTCGTTTTTAACTTTGCATACATAGTTACAAACGAGGAAATGATCCGCCAATTCCTTCTCATGTATTTTACTTTTGTCGTTCCAGCGTTATTTTCAGGAAACGCCACCCCCTGTTCGCGGACAATTGTGTATAATATTTTTTTAGAGTCCCGGATGTAGATTAAGAAAA
>MJUT01042061.1:14635-24840 GCA_002080005.1 Gigantidas platifrons | reverse complement strand
AAAGTTTCGTAGGGAGGAACACTAGTGACCATGCCTGTCAAATATTTTGCACCAAAAGTAGCTATGAAACTGTGTATCATTGATTTTTCCTCCTCGAGATGACAGTCGCCAAAATAATGAAGAAACTGAATGTTTGCTCCGCCCACAACTATTTATACCCACGCTCCCGGTTTAATGAATATTTAAATGAAGGACAACATTTTCGTTTATCTTTTTTATGTGAATGTTTAATATTGTGAATACGTGGTAGAATAATGAAGTAAATATCTGATATAGGGAACAGAACTAGCTATGGCAGTATATGTAACAGAGATGGTTCCAAAAGACAAAAGAGGGACAGTCAGTGCCATAGGAGCACTATGTTGGGCAGTTATTGTAGTTTCATTGTCTGTTGTTGGGTATGGTTTACGGAATTACTCTTGGAGATATCTACATTTAGCCACAGGTCTAGTTGGGATAAACAGTTTAATAACGTACTGGTAATATTTACTTGTGAAATGCTGCATCTATATCTATTGAAGTGATATTGCAAATGACATAACGATTAAATATGGTTTTATGTCCAGTTCCTAATAAGCTATGAAATAATATTTCCTTCTTGGTGGTGGTTTGGTGGTTTATGATGTTTAACGCCACTTTAAACAATATTTTAGCTATATCGCGGCAGTCAGCTTTATTGGTGGAGGAAACCGGAGTACCTGGAGAAAACAACCAACCTGTCCTTTTTGAATTTGTTATTTTGGAAAAAAACGAATACATATTCCTCAAGTCAAATGAGATCTTTTGAATGAAGGCTCTGCGGAAATTCTTCCAAAACTGTAAACGAAACCAGATGGTCCGGAAAATCAATCATCCCTATGTTATACATGTATATGACACCTGCAATGAACTTGATGGAGTCCTAATGTACAAAACTAATTTTGAATATTTATCATTAGTATTCCTATAATTAATACTAAGATCCGTCGTGGTCATGATTGTATGGTACATTTTGTAGTAGGATTTACAACTATATGTGCAATCAGTGCATACCAACACTAGAGTTGTGTGTTCCTAGCCCGCTTATGGCGAGGTGTACTCGATACTACTTTATGTGATAACGTTTGTCAGTTTCTTGCGACAGGACGGAGGTGGTTTTCTCTGGGTACTCAGGTTTCCTTCACCAATGAAACTGACCGCCACGATATAACTGAAATATTGTAGAAAGTGACACAATAACCGTAACCATATAATGGATACTGAATAAATATTTTTATATACGTTTATTTACCAAGCTAGCCACGTTTTTACAAGGTGGAATGATATTGTTTGCTACTAGATAGATTTGGAATCGTTCTTGTTTAAAAACAAACCTTTTCCGTTATACATTAATACAGGTTGATCGATGAATCTTTGAGATGGTTGGTGGCCAACAAAAAGACAAGAAAGGCAAAAGATCTCGTGACTAAAATAGCAAGAATTAATAACATTGATTCTGCAGACATTGTTTTCTTATTGGAACAGCGACCACTAAATACAGACCAAAACAATCTAAACAAATATTCTAACCAAAGGGAAGAAAGAGAAAACATCTTCAGTGTTTTGAAAAATAAGACATTGTTAAAAATATCAGCTATAATGTCCTTTACATGGTAGGTTTTAACAGATATCAATATTCAAGGGGCCCGGGTGGCTCAATGAGTTAGGTCGTTGGATCTAACAGCTCATACAAGCCTATCACCAATACGACGTGGGTTCGCGGCCGCCTTTGTAAATTACAAAAAGGGTGCACTCGACTCGCAACCGCAAGTGATAAAGTTGACCAGTTGCTTGCCTAGGGTCGGTGGTTCTCTCCGGGTATTCCGGCTTCCTCCACCACTAAAACTGGTCGCCATGATATAGCTGAACTATTGCTGAAAGTGGCGTTAAACACCAAAAATTCAAATTCAAATTCAATATTCAAATGGTAATGTTTCATCATGTTATTTTTATATGCAGAATTAGATTATTTAAATCACCTAGCAATAAGGTTCTTTATCAATATTTTCGGTGTTTTTGTTTTTGTTTTTTTTGTTTATTGGTAAAATGTAATTTTCCCTATACTTAATATATATATATATATTTGTATCATATTACAATGAGGGCCCGTAGTGAGTATGGTAGCTGAATTTACAACTATCTATGCAATCATTGCCCATCACCACTAACGTTACAAGTTCGAATCCCGCCCATGACGAGGTGTACTCGACACACCATTATATGATAAGGTTTGTCAGTGACTTGTGTTTGGTCGGTGATTTTCTCATGGTTTTCTCTATCAATAAAACTGACCGCTACGATATAAATGATATATTATTGAAAGTGGCGTTAAACACCATGACCCATATTGCAATGACACTTGGCAGCCAATACATTAATTAAATATGACATTTGTTTTGTTTTAATACTACTAATGTTTTTTTATTGTTATCTTTTGATTAACTGCTTTGAATTAATATGTTCATAGACGAAAATACATAGCTGCCATAACCATCACGTATTGTTAAGATGTCCTGGTGTGAATAATATTTTACTAAGATCCACATGTTTAATTGAAATCACTGGTATTAACTTAGCACATTTGTTAATTAACCATTTGCACATTTCACACTTTGATTGTTAAATGATACGATTTACAGGATTTATTTCCCTTTAAGACGGGGAAAAATTGTCTCATTTCATACAGTTCAGTGAAAAATAACATTTCTCCCATTATGACGTCATTTTAAACCCGCTGAACCAGTGGTGGGAAAATCTGTAATACTCTAGAGGATTAAAATGTCTCGTGCCTTTCCCCGCATTTGACTCGTTTGACGGCTTTTGAAATAAAGTTCGTGTTAAATAATGGGAGAAACAAATACTCCTTCAGTTGCCCATGTGCGTTACGATATTTCTCCACTCTCGAGAGTTAAATTAAAAATTTTAACCACTTGCTTAACGGCTCGTGGTTAAAATTTTTAATTTAACACCACGGCCAACTGAAGGAGAATCTATATATATTTTCCACAAAATCTGTTCAAAATTGTAATTTTCAAGACATTGTCAATTTTCTATTTGCTATGAAAATTTACACTGATTTTTAGAATGTTCAAGCATGTACACAATATGAGAAAATTATAAATACTCAAGTTCATTTTACTTTCCATTGCCCTTGCCAAATTCCGGACAGTTTTCGTATCTGCCCCGATATGATTCTCCGCTGCAAACTCCGGACAGTTCTCGTATCCGCTACCGAACATGGTCCATCCGCTGAATACAATGGAGGGTAGTGTGCAAACTCCGGACAGTTACCAGCTCCGGTTCGCAAACTACCCTCCATTCCAGCGGCATTCTCTATCCAGAGTTGTCGTTCTTGCTACGCTACACAACATCTCTGTCAACGCCCATTACACAAGATTTTTGTAAAATTTAGAAACAATAAAAAAAATCTACTTAAAATTGTTTTAATTATTGTAAATATCAATAAAGATGAAAATAAACCACTCATTTCAAATCAGTTCCCTCTTAAAAATGATTTATGATCGTTCTTAACTTTTTAATTTTTACCTCCGCAAAATAGTTCTCCAAGAAGTGGGGGGTAAATTGATTTGAAATGAGTGACTTATTTTCGTCTTTATTGATATTTACAATAATTAAAACAAATTTAAGTACATTTTGTTAACTGTTTCTAAGTTTTACAAGAATCTTGTAAAATGAGCGTTGACAGAGATATTGTGTAGCGTAGCAGGAACGACAACTCTGGATAAAGAATGCTCCAGCGGATGAACCGTGTTCGGTAGCGGATACGAGAACTGTCCGGAGTTTGGGTAATGTGCGGACCGGAGCTGGTAACTGTCCAGAGTTTGTCTCCGCTGGTGGAGAGTAGTATACGGATCGGAGCTGGAACGGCAAGGGAGTATTGTGCTTTTGCTAGACAATTTTGCCTGTCGTAAAAGACGGAACTCGTATAGAATCAAATCGGAATTGTACAAAAAGTCCAATAGGTGTCATATTATATGACAATGTGATATGTGATGTTGTCGTTTTCATTTTATCATAGAATTTTTTATTTATATTTTCATTCGGTGTTGTTATGTCTGTTGTTGTCATAAATTTCAATAACATCTTATTTTTGTTTTCAAAGGTTTACAAATAGTTTGACCTACTATGGATTATTATTGACATCGACACAATTAGCAGGGAACAGATTTCTGAATTTCTTTTTCAATGGAGTTGTGGAAATTCCTGCTACGATAACATACATAATATTAGTAAACAGGTAATACCCGACACATGTAAACACTTTTTAAAACGTTTATTGGCCAACATCCGTCGCCTGTCATTGATTGAACGCGGAAAGTAAAATAAATCTAAATAGTTTGCTACAAGTCAAGGAATAACATAATTGTTGTTCGGAAAATGCGCAATGATAGCCTGTTTCCCTTTATAATCTATTATTACAGAAGCCACACGATTACATATATTCATATCTATAAAATGAAGCGTATGTGTATTCTCCAAATTACCTTAAAATAGTTTTTTTTTAAACAAAAAACAAAACAAAAACAAAACCGTGTCAAAAAGTTAAGGAACACAATTTATCCTACAATTGGTTTATTTTCTGTCATAATAAATGGGTTGAAATAAACTGTTTCTTATTGTCATAGTAACACTTCACATTTGTCTATAAAGGCTATTAAGCCACATCCCTGTCATAGTAACACTTTTCAGAATAGTCTAATGAAGCTATTAAGCCACGCCCCTTACCGGAACTACTATTGAGGTATAAATGGGATATCCGGAATTTTTATTATTAGTAAATTAAATAAAAAAAAACATTTGCACAATTTATTGCAGTATAAATACAATGTTGGTGTATTGACGGTAAATATACCAATATTGTATATATAAAAGTTGTACAGGTCTTCGACAGGGGAATATTATACATTTATTTCCCTTTTAATAGGAAATATGAAAATTTGTTCACTTGAGGAAATCATATTTCCCCGAGGACATCGCCCGAGGGAAATATGATTTTTGCGAGTGAACAAATTTTCTTAACTCCCTATTAAAAGGGAAATTAATGTTTTATTCCACTAATCATTTACAAAATGTACATGTACTTTCTGTAATTTGTCCACATTTATATCATTCTTATGGAACATTGTGTTTTTGTTACTTGTGTTATGAAATGTTATGAACATAGTGTTTTCTTTTGTATGTCTATTGATGCATGCTATATTAAAAGCAAAAGTTGATTAAAGTTTAAGTGTCAACACACCAAGTCTACTCCAAAGATCTGTAATAATTTGAGTTTGAAAAGGGAGACAAATTAAACAGTAATTTATATTTCAACAAGAACAAATTTTATGAAAATGAAACAATCGTCTACCGCCCGCTTTCCTCTAAAAAGAATGTCTGAAACATCTAACGGAGGAGGCTGTACTTTTCTTTGTATTTTTAGCATCTTTTTATTCCAGTAATTCTTCGATTTCAGTGTCGTGTGGAACGTGAAATCGTTTAGCCATTTCAAGGATTTATATAGTAGTTTTGAGGTAAAATTGTAATTGTTGAAACATTACCGGTTTGTATCCGGAAAAATCAAAGCGAGATAACTCTTATTTAAAAAATATCTTTCTCGACAGCAAAAAAAAATTCGAGAGGGTGACACGATGCAATTTGGGAGGGTGACACCATGTTCCCGAGAAGGTGACACGATAATGTGTCTTATGTCACGTGGGCTCCTCTAGACCAATCAAATGATCTCGTTACTAGAGTTAAATTTATATATGATGCACTAAATTAAGACCAATATTCAGAGATACAGATATATCTGCTTCATACCTTGACCTACACCTCGAAATCGACAGTGAGGATCGGTTAAGAACGAAACTTTACGACAAAAGAGATGATTTCAATTTTCCTATTGTGAACTTTCCATTTATATGTAGCAACATTCCAACAGCACCTGCATATGGAGTATATATCTCTCGGATGATACGATATTTCAGAACTTGTGGTTCTTATCAGGATTTCCTCGATAGAAGATTGCTGCTAACAAGGAAGCTACTGAGCCAAGGATTCCTTTTGGTAAAGTTGAAGTCAACACTTCGAAAATTTTACGGTCGCCACCATGACTTGGTTGACCGTTATGGAATTTCTGTGTCACAAATGACCACGGATATGTTCCACTTGTCGTAAGCACTTCCCGGTCCTTTCCTCATTCACGACTTATTACCTGGTTTGTAACTAGATTAACACGATGGGTGCCACTTGTGGAGCAGGAACTGCTTACCCTTACGGAGCACCTGCGTTCATCCCCAGCCTTTAGTGGAGTTCGTGTTACTCGATCTTTAGTTTTATATGTATGTTTTGTCGATCGTTGTTTGTCCTTTTGTACTTTTTCTTTTGGCCACTGTGTTGTCTGTTCTTCGATATACGGTTTCTGATTGCCCCTTTGGTATCTTCAATCTCTTTTTCGGAACGCATCAGTACTTTTCTGAATATGATGATACTTGGCTTGCAAATACATGGATATATTGCACGATTATTTTCCATTGAAATTAATAGGAAAATATTTATTACTATATAATAATATATTTTATCACAAATTTAAACAATATAATACGGTGTACATGTAGATACTATTGATGGTCAACACTATGTTTAATTAATTAGTAATTTATTTTTATTCAGTAATGTATTACTAATCGAAATTAAAACATAAATATTTTAAGGTACATAACTGGATTCTGGAATAAACTTCATCAGACACGATCATATCAAAGGATTGGAAAGCCAAATAATTTTTAAATCTTTGGGAGCCAATTAGCATTAACAGGATAGCCAACATCGCCTATTATTATACCTCACTAACTTCTCATTGGCTTAAATTAAATCACATGACATGAAACCATTTTAATGTTTTGTGAAAGTTAACCCAAACGGGAAACAACTAGCTGTTTACTGGGTAACATCCCTATTGTTCTCCGGTAAACTTGCGTGCCTCAAAAGGGAAACAACTCTTTCCGGAAGTGACATTGTCGTCTGTTGTTTACAATTTGGTCGGACCAGCAGGATGGCAATCGCTAATTCTTCTACTTGGTCTGTTGTTCGGTATAATAAAACAGTTATTACCTTCAATGGATTGTAAACATCAGAGAATTGTTAACCCTCAAGGGGTTTGTTTCACTCGGGCTAAATCCCTCGGGAAAACAACCCCATTCAGGTTAACAATTCTGGATGTTTACCTCCATTGAAGGCAATAACTGTTTAATGTTACCTATGCCTGAGGGATATTGACCTAGGATTTATTAATAATTGTCTAAGAATTATAAATCTCGATAATACATTATCTAATAAACCATATCAGTGTCCACGCACATCTACATTTGATAAACATTCTGATAAACACCATGTGGAAATATATTCATGCACGTATGTGTTACAAAAATGAATTTGTTTGTTCTTTTAGAATTAACAGAAGAAAGTTGTCAATGCTGTTTCATGGAATAGCTGGTGTTTCTCTTATCATCTCTGTAATTCTTGATGGACTTAAAGGTAGTGTTTTATATATATTTTTACGGAACAGGTTTATACCACACTACCTAACACTGACTATATAAAGTAAGACACACTATGTATCAATGTGTAAAGACAAAATAAAAAGGACTAATTCTTAGTACCAATATAACAAAAGTTCTTACGTGCACAGAAACATAGAAAGACTCATCACACAAAATATATTGCAACTATAAGTAAGTCGTATTCAAGTCATTGCTAGATAAAATATATAAATGAATAAGGCAAAGCTAATGACACACGTTTGCCAGTTCTGAAAATAGTGTATATTCAAATATTCTGCCTAGAAAATACAACAATTTCATTGGAAAAAAAACCAGAATGTTCTTCAAAGCGTTTCCTCACTACTTTCTTAATCACCATTCAATTTATACAGCATACTGTTTTTTTTCAAAACATTATACACAAACTTAATTTAACTGTCAATAAAAAATTATCTACAAATTGTTTGAAACTCAGATTCGTATAATCTAAAGTGTATTCAATTACTTTATATATATATGAATTACGGACACATGCTTAATCTCAAATTAAGGTGGTACCATACACTTCAGGTAAAATTTGATCTGCTCGTTTAATTTTCTTATTTTGTTGGCAATGTGTTTGAATATATCCACTGTAATAAATATCAAAATTTTAACAAATTTCAACCAACAGACTCGGAGCTATAAATTCACTAGTCACACAGCAGCTTTTCTCTCTGGGGTTTTGATCACCGAGATGCTTGAAATCTGCATACAAACAAAACGTTCAACTGATTTTAAAGAGTTACCTCCCTGTAGAGTATGGTACCCCTTTAAGCAGCGATTTTTGTTTTATACATTTCAGTCACAACAGAGTCTTCATTAATTAGAATAACTCATTCCCTAATATGTACTCTGTTAATGATTGTATTGTACCTCATAACTTACGAGCATTTACTTCATCCTTATAAAAATATAGGATAGTTCAGGAATTTTGTAGCAAAACATCTTGGCCATGATACATACTTTAAAATAATTATATAATCCTATATTTTTAACGTTTCGATTTAAATATTTTTATTGCAAATACATTGTATTGTGCATTTACAGATGATAGCACAAGTATGCTGACTGCGTCTCAAGCCTTCAGTTTTCTAGGAAAATTTGGAATAAGTGGATCATTTAATACTCTTTATCTCTTTACTCCAGAGTTGTATCCAACTAATGTCCGGTATGAACGTAACAGTTGAAGAATAACTTAATTTTATACATAATAACATAGAAAAAAAAATAGACGCCATTGGATCATTTGTCTTTATCGTCACTTTCTGCAACATTACAGCTTTATCGTGACTACAAGATGTATTGTGAGAGAAATATTCAAAAAAGTTGTATGCACATTTGTATATCAATCTGACCATTGGACCTCCCGGACTTGGTTAGGTGTCTTCGAAATTATAACGTCGGATCTCGAACTGACGTCATTTGTCATCAGAAGTTCACGTGTTTAATTACTCTGCCACCTAAATATAAGACAAATATCGTGTTGAGGTAATTGACTAATATGTTCTTCACCACATGTACCATTTAGCCAGTGCCATGGTCAATTAACATTGTATCTGATTTGACACCCCTCATTGAATATCAAATACGAATAGGCCGTTTATATTAGGAAATTCTCAATTACTCTTACTTAAATTACTTATTATAAAGTATCATGTTCTTTTCAATTCAACAGGTCACCAAAACTACTATTGAAAAAAAATCTAATATGTGCCAATTGACTTTGTGTTTCAACTCAAGTTGGATGTCAAGTTCTACACTGATTTAAACATGATAAGGGATAATACAGCGCATTAATATTTTCATAGTAAGCAGTTGGTGTATTACAAAATTATCCTAAGGAATTAAGACTCAGATCTAAATATACAGACAACATAATAGTGCCGATGCAGTGATAATTAAATGTGATTTTTAATGTATTTTAGAAATATTGGTATAGGAATGGGATCTACGTCTTCACATATTGGTGGAATGTTTGCTCCGTATGCCTCTTTACTGGTAGGTAGCTAGTAAAATGAACAACAATACAAGAATTTGTGCAAATAATTAGATGCAAAAGGCCCTAAACTTGTTTTTGTTTTTATGACTTCATTATTGTTAGGATAATAGTATATACAAATATAGGTGATTGTCCACATTGGTTATATTTATTAAAAATAAAATATAACTTTTTTTTTTAATATCCAGCCGGTGTAACCGTTATCATTTAGAACAAATGTATTCCATATAGTAGTTCATTTATATGTATTTGCCTTTTTTAATATGTACTTTATAAATGCATTTTTACAACAAATCAATATTTTAAGAAACTTTTTTTGCTGGAAAGAAAGTTTGAACAGTAATGGTCAACAATTAAAGCAATAGCACCTCTCGCATAAACTCATTGAACATTTGAAAGACAACTACATATGACGCTGTAAATCCAGTTCCTGGCTTGTGACAGGCATTGAATTATTCCTCTGAAATAAAATGTTACCTTAATTCTGAATACTAGTATAGAACCTCTTTTCTACTGACTGTATATTGCAAACTTTTTATCTGAATTTAACAAGACTCTTGCTGATAGTCATCATGAAATTGACTTACACAAAATGGCACTTA
>MJUT01042060.1:74298-85856 GCA_002080005.1 Gigantidas platifrons | reverse complement strand
CATAACCTTAAGTAATACTCCTATCCATATCCTAAAGGTTATGCTCCTATTCATATCCTACAGGTGATACTCCTATCTATATCCTTAAGGTAATACTCCTATCCATATCCAAGAAGATATACCCTATTCATATTCTAAAGGTGATACTCCTACCCATATTCTAAAGTTGATACGCCTATCTATATGATAAAGATGATACTCCTATCTTTAAAGTAAAGGTAATACTTTTACACATATCCTAAAGGTGATACTCCTATATATATCCTTAAAGTGATACTTCTATCTATATCCTAAAAGTGATAATCCTATCTATATCCTAAATTTTATACACTGATACTCCGATCTATATCCTAAAGGTGATTCATTGATACTTATATCTATATCCTCAAGCTGATAATACTATCTTTATCCTACAGGTGATACTCCTAACTTTATCCTAAAGGCAATACTCCTATCTTAGTCTAAAGGTAATACACATATCCATAAACTAAAGGTGATACTCCCATCTATATGCTAAAAATGATAATCCTACCAATTTTCTGAAGGTTATACTCCTTTCTATACCCTAAAAGTGATACTCATTCCCATATCGTAAAAGATTATATTCGTATCTATATCCTAAAGATGTTGCCTATATCGAAATTATAAAGGTGATACTCCTATCCATATTCTAAAGGTTATACTCCTACCCATATCCTAAATGTGCTATTCCTATCTATATTCCAAAGGTGATGCTGCTAGCCACATCATAATGGTGATACTCCTATCAATATACCTATCCATTTTCTAAAGGAGATACTCCTACCCATATCATAAAGTTGATAATCTATCTATATGCTAAAGATGATAGTCATACCCATATTCTTAAGATTATACTCCTACCCATATCCTAAAGGTGATACTGCTATCTATATCCTAAACTTGATACTCCGACCCATAACCTAAAGGGGATACTCCTATCTATATCCTAAAAGTGATACTCATACCCATATCCTAAAAGATATATTCCCATATTTCTCCTAAAATTGATACTCATACCCATATCGTAAAGGTGATATTCCTATCTTTATCCTAAACGTAACACTCCTATCAATATTATAAAGGTTATACCCCAATCCATATCCTAAAAGTAATACTCCTACCTATATCTTAATGGTGATACTCCTATTCATATTCTGAAGGTTATACTACTACCCATATCCTAAAGGTGATATTCCTGTCCATTTCCTAAAGGTGATGCTCTTATCTATATCCTAAAGGTGATAATCCTATCTATATCCTAAATGTGATACTGATATCTATAGATAGCAGTATCACCTTTATGATATTGGTAGGATTATCACCTCTAGGGTATGGATAGGATTATCACCCTTATGTTATGGACAGGAGTATAACTTTTAGAATATGGATAGGAATATTACTTTAGGTCAAAGGTAGGAGAATTAGCTTTAGGATAAGGGTAGTAGTATCAGCTTTAGGATATAGATGTGAGTATCACTTTAGGCTATGGGTGGGATAATTACCTTTAGCATATGGATATGCGCAACAATTTTATTATAGGCATATGAATAAAAACTTTAGAATATGCATAGGCGTATTACTTTAAAATTTAGATAGGACTATTACGTTTAGGATATGGTAGGAGTATTACTTTAGGTAGTGGGTAGGAGTATTACCTTTAAGATATAGATATGAGTATCACTTTAGGCTATGCGTAAGATTATGACCTTTAGGATATGGATATGCACAACACCTTTATGATATGGATATTAGTATAACTTTTAGAATATGGATTAGTGTATTCCCGTTAGGATATAGATATGAGTATCATCTTCAGAATATGGATAGGTGTATGAACTTAATTGTATAGATAGGAGTATCACTATCACATTTAGGTTATGTATATGAGTAACACCTTTTTTGCATAGATAGGAGTATATCCGTTAGGATATGGATAGGAATATCACAATGTTGTGTCCTATCCCAATGGTTGATCCTAACCCACTGGTATATCCCAATCTATTGGTCTATCTTAGCCCTCTGGTTTATCCTAACACACTGGTCGATCCTGACCCACTTGTCTATATCAACCTACTGGACAAACCCAACCGCCTGTTCTGTCCTAATCCAGTTCTGCCCTAATCCACTGGTCGATCCTCACCCACTGATCTATCCCAACCTACTGGTCTATCTTAGCACACTGGTCTATCCTAAACCACTGGGCGATCCTGACTCACTGTTCTATCCTATCCCAATGGTCTATCCTAACCCACTGGCCAAACCCAACCCACTGTTCTGTCCTAATCCACTGGTCGATCCTGACCCACATGTCTATTCCAACCTACTGGTCTATCTTAGCCCACTAGTCTATCCTGATCCACTGGTCTATCCCAACCCATTGGTCTATCCAAACCTCTGGTCTATCTTAGCCCACTGGTCAATCCTCACCCACTGTTCTATCCTATCCCAATGGTCAAACCCAACCCACTATTCTATCCTAATTCATTGGTCTAGCACAAACCATTGGTCTATTCTAATCCACTGGTCTATCATGACCCACTGGTTTATCCTATCCCACTAGTCATACCCAACCCACTGTTGTCCTAATCCACTGGTCTATCTTGTCCCATTAGTCTATCCTGATCCACTGGTCTAGCCCAACCCATTGTCGTATACAAACCTACTAGTCTAGTTTAGCCCACAGGTCTCTCCTAACCCACTGTTCTATCCTATCGCAATGGTCTATCCTAACACACTAGTCATACCCAACCCACTGTTCTGTCTTAATCCACTACTCGATCCTGACCCACTGGTCTAGCCCAAACCACTGGTCTATCCTATCTCACTGTTCTATCCTGAGCTACTGGTCTAGCCTGACCAACTGCACTGGTCTAACCTAACCCACTATTCATACCCAACACACTGTTGTCCTAGTCCACTGGTCGATCCTAACCCACTGGTCTATCATAATCCTCTGCTCTCACCCAACCCATTTGTCTATCCTATCACACTGGTCTATCTTGACTCACATGTCTATACTGACCCACTGGTTTATCCGAACCTACTGATCTATCTTAGCCCACTGGTCTATGCTAACCCACTTTTCTGTCCTGATCCACTGTTCTGTCCTAATCCACTATTCTGCCATAATCCACCTGTCTAACCTACATCACTGGTCAAACCCAACCAACTGTTCTGTCCTAATCCACTGGTCGATCCTGACCCACTGGTCTCTTCCAACCTACTGGTCTATCTTAGCCCACTAGTCTATCCTGATCCACTGGTCTATCCCAACCCATTGGTCTATCCAAACCTCTGGTCTATCTTAGCCCACTGGTCTCTCCTTACCCACTGGTCAATCCTCACCCACTGTTCTATCCTATCCCAATGGTCAAACCCAACCCACTGTTCTATCCTAATCCATTGGTCTAGCCTAAACCATTTGTCTATTCTAATCCACTGGTCTATCCTGACCCTCTGGTCTATCTTAACCCACTGGTTTATCCTAACCCACTAGTCATACCCAACCCACTGTTGTCCTAATCCACTGGTCTATCTTGTCCCACTAGTCTATCCTGATCCACTGGTCTAGCCCATCCCATTGTTGTATCTAAACCTACTAGTCTAGTTTAGCCCACTGATCTCTCCTAACCCACTGGTCAATCCTAACCCACTGTTCTATCCTATCCCAAATTGTCTATCCTAACACACTAGTCTAGCCCAAACCACTGTTCTGTCCTAATCCGCTATTCTGCCATAATCCACCGGTCTAACCTACACCACTGGTCAAACCTAACCCACTGGTCAATCCTGTCCCAAATGGTCTATCCTAACACACTCGTCATACCCAACTCACTGTTCTGTCTTAATCCACTACTCGATCCTGACCCACTGGTCTAGCCCAATCCACTGTTCTGTCCTATTCCACTGGTCGATCCTGACCCACTGGTCTAGCCCAACCCACTGGTCTATCCTAACCCACTTGTTTATCCTAATTCATTGGTATATCCTAACCCATTGGTTTATCCTAATCCACTGGTCTATCCTAACTCACTTTATCCTACCTAGCTGGTCTATCCTAGAAAATAGTCTAACCAACTTGTCTAGGCTACCCACTGGTCTATCCTAACCCACTGATCTATCCTGACCCACAAGTCTAACCCAACCCACTGCTGTCCTAATCCACTGGTCGATCTTGACTCACTGGTCAAGCCCAACCCACTGGTTTATCCTAACCCACTTGTCTCTCCTACCCGAATAGTCTATCCTAACCCACTGGCCTATCCTACCCCACTGGTCTGTCAACCCACTGGACAAACCCAACCGCCTGTTCTGTCCCAATCCACTGGTATATCCCAACACACTGATCTATCTAAGCACACTGGTCTATCCTAAACCACTTGTCAATCCAACCCACTGGTCTATCCCAATTTACTGGTCTATCTTAGCCCTCTGATTTATCTTAACCCACTGTTCTGTCCTAACCCACTGGTCAATCCTAACCGATTGGTCTAGGCCAAACCACTATTCTATCCTACCCCACTGGTCTATCACAACCACCTGATCTATCCTGACCCATTGGTTTCTCCCAACCTACTGGTCTATCTTAACACACTGGTCGATCCTGACCCACTGTTCTATCCTATCCTACTGGTCAAACCCAACCCCCTGTTCTGCCCTAATCCACTGCTCGATCCTGACCCACTGTTCTATCCCAACCTACTGGTCTATCTTAGCACACTGGTCTATCCTAAACCACTGTTCTATCCTACCCTACTGGTAAAACCCAACCCACTGTTCTGTCCTAATCCACTGGTGGATCCTGACCCACAGGTCTATCTTAGCCCACTAGTCTATCCTGATCCACTGGTCTATCCTAACCCATTGGTCTATCCAAACCTACTGGTCTATCTTAGCCCTCTGGTCTCTCCTAACCCACTGGTCAATCCTGACCTACTGTTCTATCCTATTCCAATGGTCAAACCCAACCCACTGCTCTATCCTAAACCACTGGTCGATCCTGACCCACTGTTCTATCCTATCCTACTGGTCAAACCCAATCCACTGGTCGATCCTGACCCACAGGTCTATTTCAACCTACTGGTCTATCTTAGCCCATTAGTCTATCCTGATCCACTGGTCTATCCTAACCCATTGGTCTATCCAAACCTACTGGTCTATCTTAGCCCACTGGTCTCTCCTAATCCACTGGTCAATCCTGACCTACTGTTCTATCCTAGCCCACTGGTCTATCTTAACCAACTGGTTTATCCTAACCCACTAGTCATACCTAATCCACTGTTGTCCTAATCCACTGGTCTATCTTCGCTCACTAGTCTATCCTGATCCACTGGTCTAGCCCAACCCATTGTTCTATCCAAACCTACTAGTCTTTTTTATCCCACTGGTCTCTCCTATCCCATTAGTCAATCCTAACCCACTTGTTTATCCTAAATCATTGGTCTATCCTAACCCATTGGTTTATCCTAATCCACTGGTCTATCCTAACTCACTTGTCTATCCTACCTAGCTGGTCTATCCTAGAAAATAGTCTAACCAACTTGTCTAGGCTACCCACTGGTCTATCCTAACCCACTGATCTATCCTGACCCACTAGTCTAACCCAACCCACTGCTGTCTTAATCCACTGGTCGATCTTGACTCACTGGTCAAGCCCAACCCACGGGTTTATCATAACCCACTTGTCTCTCCTACCCCAATAGTCTATCCTAACCCACTGGCCTATCCTACACCACTGGTCTGTCAACCCACTGGACAAACCCAACCGCCTGTTCTGTCCCAATCCACTGGTCTAGCCCAACCCACTGATCTATCTAAGCACACTGGTCTATCCTAAACCACTTGTCAATCCAACACACTGGTCTATCCCAATTTACTGGTCTATCTTAGCCCTCTGATTTATCTTAACCCACTGTTCTGTCCTAATCCACTGGTCAATCCTAACCGATTGGTCTAGGCCAAACCACTATTCTATCCTACCCCACTGGTGTATCCCAACCACCTGATCTATCCTGACCCATTGGTTTCTCCCAACCTACTGGTCTATCTTAACACACTGGTCGATACTGACCCACTGTTCAATCCTATCCTACTGGTCAAACCCAACCCCCTGTTCTGCCCTAATCCACTGCTCGATCCTGACCCACTGTTCTATCCCAACCTACTGGTCTATCTTAGCACACTGGTCTATCCTAAACCACTGGTCGATCCTAACCCACTGTTCTATCCTATCCTACTGGTAAAACCCAACCCACTGTTCTCTCCTAATCCACTGGTGGATCCTGACCCACAGGTCTATCTTAGCCCACTAGTCTATCCTGATCCACTGGTCTATCCTAACCGATTGGTCTATCCAAACCTACTGGTCTATCTTAGCCCACTGGTCTCTCCTAAACCACTGGTCAATCCTGACCTACTGTTCTATCCTATGCCAATGGTCAAATCCAACCCACTGCTCTATCCTAAACCACTGGTCGATCCTGACCCACTGTTCTATCCTATCCTACTGGTCAAACCCAACCCTCTGTTCTGCCCTAATCCACTGGTCGATCCTGACCCACCGGTCTATCCCAACCTACTGGTCTATCTTAGCACACTGGTCTATCCTAAACCATTGGTCGATCCTAAGCCACTGTTCTATCCTATCCTACTGGTCAAACCCAATCCACTAGTCGAACCTGACCCACAGGTCTATTTCAACCTAATGGTCTATCTTAGCCCATTAGTCTATCCTGATCCACTGGTCTATCCTAACCCATTGGTCTATCCAAACCTACTGGTCTATCTTAGCCCACTAATCTCTCCTAATCCATTGGTCAATCCTGACCTACTGTTCTATCCTATGCCAATGGTCAAAGCCAACCCACTGCTCTATCCTAATCCACTGGTCGAGCTCAAACCATTGGTCTATCCTAGCCCACTGGTCTATCTTAACCAACTGGTTTATCCTAACCCACTAGTCATACCTAATCCACTGTTGTCCTAATCCACTGGTCTATCTTCGCTCACTAGTCTATCCTGATCCACTGGTCTAGCCCAACCCATTGTTCTATCCAAACCTACTAGTCTTTTTTAGCCCACTGGTCTCTCCTAGCCCATTGGTCAATCCTGACCCACTGTTCTATCCCAATGGTCTATCCTAACACAGTAGTCATACCCAACCCACTGTTCTGTCCTAATCCACTGCTCGATCATGACCCACTGGTCTATCCTAATCCTTTGCTCTAATCCAACCCATTTGTCTATCCTATCTCACTGGTCTATCTTGACCGAATGGGCTATCCTACCCCACTGGTCTATCCCAACCTACTGATCTATCTTAACCCACTGGTCTATGCTAACACACTTTTCTGTCTTGATCCACTGTTCTGTCCTAATCCACTTCTGCCATAATCCCCCGGTCTAACCTACTCCACTGGTGAAACCCAACTTCTGTTCTGTCTTAATCCGCTGGTCCATCCTGAATCACTGGACGAACCTGTCCCACTGGTCGATCCCGACACACTGTTCGAACCCAACCCACTGTTCTGTCCTATTCCACTGGTCGAGCCTGACCCACTGGTCTAGCCCAACCCACTGGTCTATCCTAACCCACTTGTTTATCCTAAATCATTGGTCTATCCTAACCCATTGGTTTATTCTAATCCACTGGTCTATCCTAACTCACTTGTCTATCCTACCTAGCTGGTCTATCCTAGAAAATAGTATATCGTAACCCACTGGTCTATCCCAACCCACTTGTCTATACTGACCCATTGGTTTATCCGAACCTACTGATCTATCTTAGCCCACTGGTATATGCTAGCCCACTTTTCTGTCCTGATCCACTGTTGTCCTAATCCACTATTCTGCCAGAATCCACCGGTTTAACCTACCCCACTGGTCAAACCCAACCAACTGTTCTGTCCTAATCCACTGGTCGATCTTGACTCAATGGTCAAGCCCAACCCACGGGTTTATCCTAACCCACTTGTCTCTCCTACCCCACTTGTCTATCCTAACCCACTGGCCTATCCTACCCCACTGGTCTGTCAACCCACTGGACAAACCCAACCGCCTGTTCTGTCCCAATCCACTGGTATATCCCAACACACTGATCTATCTAAGCACACTGGTCTATCCTAATCCACTTGTCGATCCTAACCCACTGGTCTATCCCAATTTACTGGTCTATCTTAGCCATCTGATTTATCTTAACCCACTGTTCTGTCCTACTCCACTGGTCAATCCTAACCGATTGGTCTAGCCCAAGCCACTATTCTATCCTACCCCACTGGTCTATCCGAACCACCTGATCTATACTAACCCATTGGTCTATCCCAACCTACTGGTCTATCTTAACACACTTGTCTATCCTAAACCACTGGTCGATCCTGACCCACTGTTCTATCCTATCCTACTGGTCAAACCCAACCCCCTGTTCTGCCCTAATCCACTGGTCGATCCTGACCCACTGGTCTATCCCAACCTCCTGATCTGTCTTAGCACACTGGTCTATCCTAAACCACTGGTCGATCCTAACCCACTGTTCTATCATATCCTACTGGTCAAACCCAACCCACTGTTCTGTCCTAATCCACTGGTCGATCCTGACCCACAGGTCTTTTTCAACCTACTGGTCTATCTTAGCCCACTAGTCTATCTTGATCCACTGGTCTATCCTTACCCATTGGTCTATCCAAACCTACTGGTCTATCTTAGCCCACTGGTCTCTCCTAACCCACTGGTCAATCCTGACCTACTGTTCTATCCTATGCCAATGGTCAAACCCAATCCACTGCTCTATCCTAAACCACTGGTCGATCCTGACCCACTGTTCATTCCTATCCTACTGGTCAAACCCAACCCCCTGTTCTGCCCTAATCCACTGGTCATTCCTGACCCACTGGTCTATCCCAACTTACTGGTCTATCTTAGCACACTGGTCTATCCTAACCCACTGTTCTATCCTATCCTACTGGTCAAACCCAATCCACTGGTCGATCCTGACCCATAGGTCTATTTCAACCTACTGGTCTATCTTAGCCCACTAGTCGATTCTGGTACACTGGTCTATCCTAACCCATTGGTCTATCCAAACCTACTGGTCTATCTTAGCCCACTGGTCTCTCCTAATCCACTGGTCGATCCTGACCTACTGTTCTATCCTATGCCAATGGTCAAACCCAACCCACTGCTCTATCCTAATCCACTGGTCGAGTCCAAACCATTGGTCTATCCTAGCCCACTGGTCTATCCTGACCCACTGGTCTATCTTAACCAACTGGTTTATCCTAACCCACTAGTCATACCTAATCCACTGTTGTCCTAATCCACTGGTATATATTCGCCCACTAGTCTATCCTGATCCACTGATCTAGCCCAACCCATTGTTCTATCCAAACCTACTAGTCTTTTTTAGCCCACTGGTCTCTCCTAGCCCAAAAAAAAAGGTTAGGGTCAGCGGCTGAAAAATAGGGTCGGTCGGGTGACCGTAAACACACATATTTTTCTTTGGCCTAATGGGAATAGACAACATTGGAAATTTGCATTACTGGGCAGAAAATATCCATGAAAATCAAAAAGATACCCGTTCTGTACATACTTATCTATATCAATTGTCATAGAATTATCTGCATTTCCCAATTACGTTCCTCGTTTTATATGTTTTAATTTTCTAAATATGCTTCGTTTTGTTACTATATTGCCATTATACAAATTTCAAGAGATTTAAGTTGAAAGTAATCACAACAAAATGTATCCACCTGTGACCGTAAATCGGTCAGTTACGAGATTTCTTAATTATTCAAATTGGTATTCATATCAAAGATAAATGCCATGTACATGTTTACTTGGGCACTTAAGCCAAATAAAATGCCAAAAGATTGCTTAAGTCGGCTCACTGAGATATTTTGTTTGCAAAGGTTTTGTAATGGCACCCAAGTCACGTTACCTAAAATCGGTCAATCATAAAATAGTCATATGGAACACCAATAGGCCCAGGAGATTCTATTTTAATATATTTATCTTTAAAGGAAAGTGGTATGACCAATATTTCTAAAATAGTTGTCCAGGTAATATGATATAGCTGAAGCTTAGAATGAAAAATTTCTATGTAAGTTATATTAAATCATAATTATTCCCCACAATTTCCCGCTAAAAACCTGAAAATTGTCTTAGGAATTACTTAATTTCAAAACGAAAACAATACAATTGCCATGGCCTAACAGAGTTGTAAATATACATTGTAGGTTAAGATGCGAAGTAGAATGTAAACAAACACATCGTATGCAAATTATCTCTATATATATATGGATTCTGTTTATCTGGAAATATTTTACTTTGATTATTAAGTCCAAATGGTAATAGTAAAATCATCATGGCACCATTTTGGCACCAAAACCTATATATATCGTGGCATTATCAGTTCTCGATAGTAATCTATTTGCGATTGTTTTGCGCTTGTGCAATTTGACATATTTCGCAAAATCACACATATTTTCTGTTCGCTTGGGTTTTACCTAAAGAATACTACCTCACTTGATCAGAGCAAAAAAAAATCACCATGTTACATACTAAGGTTTGCAAATAAACATAGTTTCCGTCTACTCCAAGTATACGGCCTTTCTCTTATTCCCAAAACTGGACCAACTTCCCCATTTTCCCTCAGAAAATCCTTGATATCAATGTAAACAAAAGGTGAACTGAAATGCAGGTCAAGTAGACACAAGTCATGTATTACTGGAAATATAGCTGTGAAAATGCACACCATATATACAAATGCACACTTATCGAGAACAGATGACTTTCTATACAAAATGTCAGAAATTAGCACACATGAAAATATTCGATCTGGAGTGAAATATTATTGTGGCATACATAAGGATGGTATGTAAATGAAGAAAAACGCATGATAAAATAATGTAAACAAAGTTATAGGTTTTTATTGTACATACAGCATTACAGGAAAGTGGACAAACAAGAGGTCACAATTGTGTATTTTAAATCGTTATGTATGTCATAGGGCACCATGAAGGGTATGCAAATTGTGGATATTGATGAAGATAAATGTATTTAGGAGCGACTGCTATACGGTAGGGTGTATTTTAAGCGCAAATAATACCATAAAATAGCGTGAAGCGAAGGTGTCCATTTTTTTCAAAATAAATAGCTGAGCACCTTGTAATAGTAAGGGGGATGAAGAGTTCCCCATTGACAGAAACAAGTGCCTGTGGGTAATACCCATGTCCATGCCCAGGACCTTGTCACTATCCACGTAAATATACTATCAATGTATAAACATATGTTTATACATTGATAGTATATATTTACGTGGATAGTGACAAGGCCATGTGGTCCATGCCACGGCGTACAATGTGTAAAATGGGGAGTTACTTATTGCATTAGTCTAGATGGACGATTAAACGATAGTACTTGCTTTCAATAAAGACCCAATAATTACATATGAATAGTTCATAGCATAAAATTACCTCTTCGACGAAGTGTGCATTTCTTGTTGGTAATAAAACGACATTGACTGACGATTCTATTAAGTTGTT
>MJUT01042060.1:57474-74245 GCA_002080005.1 Gigantidas platifrons | reverse complement strand
GTTCAATATTTACACACTATATACAGGTAGTATTAAAATCTAAAATATACTCAATAAAAACTCAAATTTAAAATCTAAAATTGAGTGATGAGTGTCGGCAGCCATCAGCCATTCATCACTCTTAATCTTGACGTATGCATCCTATAGCACATATTTCTGGTCAATGTTTCTATATCTTCCAAATCTTTAGATTCATTAAACAGTTCAATAAAATTGGTACAGTCCAGTATTAACATGGTTATCCTATTTCTGTCATTAAATGTTGTTTTCCACTTTTCTAATCCTACTTTCCCAATGATTTCATATTTAATGGGTGGAAATGTTTCTTTTCGAACATCACTTAGTGCCATACAAGTTGTTAACATATGTGGTAGATCTTCTGGCTCTTGGCCGCGTAGAGGGCATGTTGGCCCAATTTCATATCTACTAAATTTATGTCTGTCTGCCTGTAGTATATATGTTCTAGTTGTCATTCGTGCTTTAACATGACCTTTGCGAACATCCAGCACGGTTGGTTGTAAAGTTCTATAGATGTTATGTGGCGTTGAAGCTTGTAGATGATCTAAGGCCAGATATTTCAGGGAGGTCTTTGTTTCTGCCTCAGTTATGAAAGTTTGGTTCCAATAGGTTGTAATTTTTAATTTCACCATTTTCTTCCATTCTAGTTTTGTTGGCAGCTGATTTTGTAATTCTGAAATGTTTGGTAGTTGGCATTGTTGTAGCATTTTCATTACGCAGTAGAACAAAACTTTTGTGATTGTCAAAATTGACCGAGGGTTGACGTTGTATTAGTTCTTTAATTTTGCTGTTTTTGGCAGACAGTAATAAATATAGTAGTGAAAGCTGACGTCTATGGATTTCGCCCTCTATTGGTAATTCTCCAATTAGTAGGTATATTGCAATCTTTGCCGTACGTTGTGGAAGAGACTGTATGTGACGTAGAGTGTCTCTATGAAACTTCTCCAGAGTATTAATTTGGGTTGTTGTCATTGGCAGAGCATCCAGTCCATAGAGTAATCGCGGTAATACATATGTCTTATATATGTTGTATCCAGTAATTGGATCGATTCCATTAGTACCATGCAGGCCCGACCCCATTAAGGAGTACTTTGTTCTTCTTTCCAGTTTGATTCCATCATCTATATTTTTCTCATTTTCAAGTCTATTTGTTCTTTCAATTCCTAAGTGTGTTGTTGAGTCAGACAGTTCTAATATATTTTCTTTCAGAGACCACTTTAATTGACTATTGTTAGTTGTATTACTTCCTAATACTTTAGTCTTTCACGGATGTATATTGTATTGGTGTTGGTTGGCATATCTGGCAATTACGTCAAACATAAGCTGTAGCTCATCAGGATCTGAGCTTAGCAATGCAACATCATCTGCACAGGTAGGTGATCCCACAAATATGTTTCCTAAAGGAGAGCCTAGTGAGTTGTTCTCTAGCTTGAAAAGCAAATTTTTAACATAAAGTCCAGAATAAAGTTCTTTTATTAAACGCCAAAGATATGGGTGTACTTTTTCATCCAATAATTTGTCAAACAATATTGTGTGTTTAACGACATCAAAAGCCGATTGAACATCCACTGTTGCAATGAACGTAGATGTATTCTTCTGAAGTTTTTCACATTTTGTTTCGGTGATAATCACACTTGCCATAAATGGGCACAGCCCCTCAGTGAAGCCAAACTGTAGTTCTGAATCCGATTGTAATTTCAACTTTTCCAATTTACAGAGTTCATGTACTTTTCCAATGACAGAGGTGACGGTGATACCACGGTAGCTTTTAACCTCCATAGGGTTTTTTCCACTTTTAATTACAGGTGTTAGGATTCCTGCTTTGAATGTTTTTGGAATTGAGTGATTATTCTTAATTTTATTAAAAAGCCTGGTTAATATTGGTGTTATCGCTGGTTTCGCATGTTTCAAGTGCTCAGCTGTTAGTCCAAATTCATCAGCTGACTTTCCTGTATTTAGTCGTTCTATTGATGTTTTAACCTCTAATTCTGTGTATGACTCACTTGCTTGTACCGGGTGGTCTTTATAATACTGTTCAACTAGATTTTGTCTTGTTTTGCATAGGTCCATATATGAACTATCATATTCATCATCTTTCGGTAAACTGAGATCTTCATAGTAAGCCCGAAAGGCCTTTCTTTGGTTATCGGTTGAAAAATCTATTTCACCATCAATTTCCAGACAATTGGAGGTATTGTTTCGTGTCCTACGGTTTCTATTGATTAGTCTATAGAATAATTCAGTAGACGGGTTTTCCATCCAAATACTAAATCTGAATCTAATTTTAAAACAGTTTTTGAGAGTTGGAACCAAAGAACAAATTGACTGTCTTTGTTAACGTCAAATTTCAGCACACTATTTAACTCTTTTTTATATATAACCGCAATCCCACCAGACGCCCTTTTACAACTTTTCATATTTTTAACAACATATACATAACCTTCTGGTAAGTTTAACACATCTAATTCATTTAATTTTGTTTCAACAAAAATACATATATCATGAGCTTTTATCATATAAATAAATTATGGGCACAATAATCTTTTTTTCAGACCACACACATTCAAGAAACAAAATGTTATATCTTTTATACAAGTATTTTTTTACATTTTTATTCAAAGGTAATATTGGATTTAACAATCTTTTCAATAAAATGTTGTTTGTTAAGGTATACTTGTTTGTATAAGGTAACTTTTTTGTGCACATAAGCATATCTGTATGCACCATCTTTCCTTGTACTATCACATATAATCTTTAAAACCACTGCGCAGGTATCGGAATTTGAACTACGGATATTTGAGGGCAAATATTAATAAGTAACATTGACTTCTAGCTATTATTGGACATAAAAAACGAACATATTGCACCAAAATAAATGATAAAAATACATATACTGTTTTCAATAAATAAAATAAATATACATTCGTGTAATTTATTCAGCCTTTTTTTTAAAAACCCCGCCCACATTTTAACAATCGATCAATACCATGTAAAATTGGGCGTTAAAAAACTACTCCGACAAGAATTCACAATCAGGCTTGTATATTTTTCAGGTAAAATTTTTATTTTTACCATTTCTTCTTGGCGTTTATCTATATTTCTGATATTATGTTTTCTATTTCATTTTTTTAGGACATATGCATATTATATTGTACAAAAATACTCGCAGCAATGCTATCGTAAAAATGCATTACATACCTTTTTTAAATGAGTAGTATTTCAATCACTGTACCTTGATGTGTTAACATTATGTGGTTGAATTAAGTAAATTGTGTAAATGCATTAGAATATTGTTAACAGTAAATATGTTAGTATTTTTGATATTTATTTCTTTACCATGTAATTTGGTTATTAGAAATACAGATATATATATATTTATAAATTGGCGAGTGAAATCGGTTTCCACATTAAATATGTGTCAGTCACCATCGTGTTCATCCATTTAAATATGTTTAACTTTATTCTCTTTACCAATATTACTCAGGTTACAGATTAAGAGAGTTCAAATTAATACAAAGTAAATACATATTATTATATCAATTATCAAGATTATGGGTGTACATTAAATACAAATTATGAAAAGAAGGTTTAACATTAAATACAAATGATACTTATATCTTAGTAACATTGGTTTAGATTCAATTCATTATCTCATGGAATGTGCACTATGCCAAAACGCAAGATATTGTTGTTTTTAAGAAACTTCAGAGAAATTAACAAAAATATAGAAACATTAGTCTTTGGAAATGATGAAATTAATATAAACGAAACTTCTATTATCTTCAATAAAGTTCGAGCAAAGAAGATTTTAATCAGTGGTCTGTCATCTGGTCTACTTTAACATCCACTTATTTCTCTTGTTTCACTATATATTGTGTTAAATACTATTTATACTTATGCATGTGATCTTTTTGGTGACTGAGTGTTCGACTTCTGGTATGTTTTATTTATATAGTCTTCTATGTCTATTATTTATTACAGACGATATAAATAAAACAGACCAGTAGTACTACTAGTCGAACGGTGGCCATTTAAAGAGTCATGGTTAATAAAACTAGTTATTATTAAATTCAGTATGCGTAAAAATTTCCCGGTAATTAATTTTGGTATCCAGCTTGTGGCTTGTCCGACCGCGATTGAATTATGTCGGGGCTCTCTAATTTGACCTTGAACCTATTCATAACTATCAAGGTGTATTTGAATGGAATATCACGTACAAAAGACATGTACTTCACTGTTTACATTTTTTGCATATCGTCAATATCGACTCAGTAGCAATAGTTCGACTTCAAAGAGATTATATTTACAACGCAATAATCCATTTTAACCCAGATTTTTTTCGTATAAGATATAATTTGTGGATAGGCAACTAACGGAGAATAAGTTTCAAAAATTGATTGCTTAATTTGTAGATTTTTAGTTTCATTTATTAACATTGTAAGATTACAATACAAAAAATGCATCTTTGAGTGTAGATTTTGTTACTGGTTCGAATATTGCGCTAAATTGAAATGCACATAACCAGATTTGAATAACATTTTCTATTTATAATTTTCCCCTTGATGCAGGTCAGGTGTTCCTTTAAAATATAAATAAATTTTCTGTACAAAGCATAAAAAAAGAAGCAAAGAAAACTGAAAAACCCAAAACATGCATATTTCACTTTATTTACAAGTTCAATTATTGTACAAGTTAGATACCGTACATTTCAAACAAAAGACCTGAGCACTATAGAATATGGAAAGCTTCCTTTTCTGCTCTCGTACACAGGTAAAGGCTTCGACGCCTTGGGCGTCTCGGCCTTCACCTGTGTACTCGTGCGAAAAAAGAAGCCTCCCAGATCCAATAAAGGACAGTTCTTTTGTTTGAACTGTACGGTATCTTATACTTGTTTTTGCAATTATATCCTGATTTTCTATCCTATTTAATTGAGTTCATTAAGGGAGCACCATTTACGAAGGATGTGTTGCTCTCTTTGAATAATCTCTAACAAGACCATGTACTTTTCTCTAACAAAGAACTTAAAGGGGAATTATCTGCCAAATCGTTGTTTCCCTTAGTCGTTGACTGCTAAAATTGATCGTTAAATTAACGATATATTTAGAGTAAAAGGGAGAGTACTATTTTAGCTAGCAATAGACCTTTCTATTCTTAAAAACATGGGCGCGGCCATTATCGACTTCCGAGTGTGTCCGCCATTAGTAATATACAAAAATATTATGTTCTCGGGGTTTATCGATACGCTAATGTATGGTTTCTCTAGTACAGGTGTCACAATATACTGTTATTTCGGCTTAAAATTCAATGATAACACCTGCTGTGAAGTGATTTGTATACGGAGATATAATGACAACAACAAAATTACCTTGCATGTATTATTTTTTTTTTTTTACCGTTATTTTCCCCATACAAAATCAGTATAAATCCTACTGCATGCATTTTTTTTTTNAAAAAGTGGTAATCAAATTAATATTTTGTATGAAATTAAAAAATAAATTTTTTAATTATAATATACGCTTTTTGAAATTATTACTATACGATTTAAAAGAAGACTTATAAACATAGATACAAAATGCAACTATTTTGCGTTTTCGAATTTCAAGCCGTCTTCAAGTTGTGTCCTTTGCAAGGTTGATCACTGTGGTTATAAAAAAAATATGTATGTCGTGGGAATATTTTCTAGGTCATCGGAATTAGGTTGTCTTGTAATATACAGGATGCACCCAATATACAGGAAGGCCCCCTACTGTGCAGCAATCTATTTTGAGATGCCATTCAATGAAAATAATAACCTGACCATATTGTTACATAATAAGAATAAAAAATAGATAAGAAATTGAAATTTATAGAAGATATTTATACACATTTATAAGAAGAAAAAAAAATATAAATTTATTTTTTAAGTACAAATAAATTGGAAGATGGCTTGAAAATCGAAAACGCAAAATAGTTGCATTTTGTATCTATGTTTATAAGTCTTAAAGTGAAGTAATAATGATAAAAAGTGTGCCTAACTGATAAGAAAGAACTTAAAGGGGAATTCTCTGCCAAATCGTAAATTTTTGTTACCCATAAAAACTATCAGATATGATTGATGCCTTAATAAAGCGTGTTTCTGTAACTTAGTAATGTTATGAAATGTACGCGCATCAGGGAAAAGGCCTGCAACTGCTCGTGTTTTGAGATCGATCAAGAAATGGACGTCATCTTATTAATTATCAACATTGTTTACGGAGTTTGTCGAATCGTCATTAAATCAGTACAACAATGCACTTATTTCTTATATTTTGTGCATTTTAGTCAGTGTTAATTACATGTATGAACAACGAACCATGCAAGTTGGCAGTTAATAAGCGACAAAATATAAATAAGTAATCGATGGTAATTTTCGTTCTCAAAAGGTGGAAAGTGGTTCGATTAGCTGTTTAATGTGAAATATTAACCTCTATTTCATCATTTTAAAGCTATTTACCAATTTCCAAAACATATAATTTTTTGGGTCAAAATCGTAGCTAATGCCCCTGTAACTTTGAATGTGACATCTTAAAGTGCATTTTTCAATTCTGTTTTATTATTTTTTGTGTGTTAAATTGTAAAACAAATTAAAACTTGTTGTCGGTCAATTTCTTTATAGGGATCTGTAGTGAAGATAATAAGGAATTTAAGTTTTATCAAATTAAAACTTCTGAATATCTGAATTTCTTTATCTGAAAAAAAAAAGTTTCATGAGGAGCCATAACATAACAACTGAAGCGTGTTTATCTAATCCAATTATGAATACTGATTAATCGTAATTAGTGTAAACAACCGATTGTTGTACTTTTTTAATGACGGACGATAGTAACGCCACCTAGTGTCCACGAACGATAACTAGGTAATCACAGATTTCTGAAAACGTCTATAGTCACGCCCCTTTGTTATTGAGGTAAGACATAGGATCGTACGAAATATGTGGATGTCAAATAAACAGCTTTGCTATTTCTATCAACACAATTATGATAGGCTTTTCATATGTTTTATCATAGTCTACATTGGAACATGCTTATAACTGCAGCTCTGACTTGTTTCGACAACATCAAATCCCTTCATACCACTAATTAATAAAATACACCCAAACTCCCTATTTTCTGTTTTTAAAAGAGTGAATTCGGTTTGGGCGAAACAACTTTGGGAGAACTTTTTTATTACACGTTTTAATTAGCAAAATTCAAGTAATGTTTATAGATTGCCTAAAAAAAAGAAATATCCACCGCCGATACACAGAAAAGAATATACGGTTATCGAGATATAGTGGTATAAAAAGTGTCGTCCAACATACAAATATATATATTTGCCCAAAGTTCCCATTTGTATATATATATATATATATCATTGGATAAAAGTTCATCGTCAAATCTATTAATAAATGTTATAATTTTTTTCAGGAGTCACATTCCCCTTCCGCGAAAAAGACCCCATATAGAAAAATATTTCTTTTTTCCAAGGTATAAAATTAAACCCACAAATGATTCTGAATGCACTATGTTTCACTTTGACTGTCACATTGATTTGCTTTCCCCTTCAAAACAGATGTGGTGTCTGGTAAACAGTTGATGGGAAATATAATAATAATGTAATAGAATGTAAAACTGGGTTGTTGCATGTTATAGTAGTAGCTCCTACACCAACTGTTCTTTCCATTTTTGGCATTATTCAATAATTATATTAGTAGTTCCCCCTCCCCTCCCCCCACCCAATGCTTCTTAAATATCAGATAACACTGAATTATGCTTGTAACTTTTAAAGCTACAAGCAATTGTTTGCTTGTTGTTAAAAAAAGTTAATCCCATTAGCTTCTTTGGTAAAGGAACATCTACATTATGTTTTATTTTGTGGGAATGAGTTTTGTAAAGGAGTTGTAAACGATAATTCAGACGAGGTAGGTTTCCTGTTAATAGCAGACTTACCAAGGTATTTCACTCTTGGCCATGCTGACAAAATGTTCACAAATATATATATACAAATGTATATACAAGAAAATGTAACATATTCTGGAACATTGGATAAAAAGCTGTTTTATGTGAATAACATATTGATGTCTCTGGAGTTTGCTCTCAATTTACTATTTCAAAGTTTGACATCTTTTTCTAGAAGTATACTCATATTTTGCGATTGTGCATAGCATACAAAAAATCTACATGCAAGCAGTTCGATCGTTTAACATCACCTTTGGTGCTTTCATTTTTTCTTTTGCCCCTTGGGTTGGATTGTCTGTTTTTCTTCGATTTATTGATTATGATTATCCCGTTGGTAATTTCAAACTCTTCTTGACCAAAGCTTGCAAAATACCAACTGCATATTAAAGACAGGGAAAACGACATTCATTCTTTACCATCTTACGACGGAATGGTCTGTTAATTTGGGACTTATCAAATTCAAAAGGAAACAAAAACTAATGTAGTTTATTACCTAATTGTAAAGTTTTACATGTTTTATATATTATTTTTGTTTTACTTTCAACTTTTTTTTCGGGTTTTGAATTTCTAGTGTTATATTGCCTGGTAAACTATTGGCTTGTATTCTATTGCCTGGTGTTTTATTTCCTGGCTACTTCTGACCTTTGTTGTGATTATTCAGAACAATTTCATGAATATGCATTGCCAATCTGAAATCTTGAATAGTCCACAACGAATTACAGCGTATGAAAGCATCGTAATATAAAACGATGTAACGCTTTGAATGCGACGTTTTGTGCATAATCGTAACTTCGTGTGCGGTACAATTCCTGCCGTTATGGCTCTTTCACCTCTTTAATAAAAAAAATGTATATTATCAAAACAATGTTAGCCCCAAATATCGTATTAAATTCTCAGGAATCTAATAAAAAATTAATAGGGTTAATGGCTGTTTGTGACAAACGCATAATGTGTGACACACTGCACGCACAGTTGACTTTGACTCTTTCACAGCAAAAATAAATTGTAAACCTATCCTATATTTGTTTTCAAATATAGTGAATGAAACCTGTTTATTATCAAAATAAAATGATACATTGTCAGACATTCATTAACAAATATTGTAATTGATTGTTAATAAAACGTTTAGTTATAAATAATGTATTACATTCTCAAAAATGTAATAACAAAATATTATTAATAGGGTTAATGGCTGTTTGTAACGAACACGTAATATATCAATCGCTGCATGCATTGTTGAGTTTTGGACTTTCTCACATTAAAAAAATAAAAAATAAAGGTGAACTAGTGTTTGTGATCAAATATGGTGAAGAAAACCTGGTTGTCTTCAAATTAAAAATGATACATTGTCAAAAAATCATTAACACATATTGTAATTGGTTGTTAATAAAACGTTTAGTTCTAAATAATGTATTACATTCTCAAAAATGTAATAACAAAATATTATTAATAGGGTTAATGGCTGTTTGTAACACACACATAATATATCAGTCGCTGCATCCACTGTTGAGTTTTGAACTTTCTCAGAACAAAAAGAAAACATGAATATGATATTGTATGAGTGATCAAATATCGTGAATAAAACACGTTTATTATTAAAATAAAAATAATTGTACATTATCAGAAATCCATTAACACATAGTTTAATTTGTCGTTAATGACATATTTAGTTATACACAACTCATAGCAATCTCATAAAATTAATAACAACATAGAAATAATAGGGTTAATGGCTGTTTGTAACGAATACATAATATATCAATCACTGCATGCATTGTTGAGTTTTGGACTTTCTCACAATAAAAAAATAAAATAAAGGTGATATTATGTTTGTGATCAAATATGGTGAAGAAAACCTGGTTGTCATCAAATTAAAAATGATACATTATCAACAATTCATTAACAAATATTGTAATTGGTTGTTAATAAAACATTTAGTTCTAAATAATGTATTACATTCTCAAAAATGTAATAACAAAATATTTTTAATAGGGTTAATGGCTGTTTGAAACGAACACATAATATGTCAATCGCTGCATGCATTGTTGAGTTTTGGACTTTCTCACAATAAAAATAAAAAATAAAGGTGGACTAGTGTTTGTGATCAAATTTGGTGAAGAAAACCTGTTTGTTATCACAATAAAAATGAAACATTAGCAAAAATTAATTAACAAATATTGTAATTGATTGTTAATAAAACGTTTAGTTCTAAATAGCGTATTATATTCTCAAAAATGTAATAACAAAATAGTATTAATAGGGTTAATGGCTGTTTGTGACGAACACATACTATACCAATCGCTGCATGCATTGTTGAGTTCTGGATTTTCTCAGAACTAAAAGAAAACATGAATATAATATTGTATGAGTGATCAAATAGAGTGAAGAAAACGCGTTTATTATTAAAATAAAAATTGTACATTATAAGAAATCCATTAACAAATATTTTAATTGGTTGTTAATGACATATTTAGTTATACACTAATCATAGAAATCTCAAGAAATTAATAGCAAAATAAAAATGATAGGGTTATTAGCTGCTTACCAAAACACATAATATCGTTATTTGTCCATTTGTACTTTTTCTCTTGGCTATTGCAGTGTCTGTTCTTCTTTGATATACGGATTCTGATTACCACTTTGGTATCTTCAAACTCTTCTTAAAAATGTCAACATTATACACATGTGGATAAAAATGTATAATTTATGCACATGTGGCTAAAAGGTTAAACATGTCGATATTTTACACAAGTGGTTTAAAGGTTAATAATGTCAACATTATACACAAATGGTTAAAAGGTTAATTATGTCAATATTATACACAAGTGGTTAAAAGATTAAAAAATGTCAGCATTATACACATGTGGATAAAAATATCTAAATTATGCACAAGTGGTTGAAAAGTTAAAAATATCAATATTTTACACACTTTGCTTAAAGACTAAAAATGTCAACATTCTACGCAAGTAGTTAAAAATGTGAATATTTTACAAACGTGGTTAAAAGCTTAAAAATGTCACCATTATGCACAAGTGGTTAAAAGAGTAAATATGTCAATGTTTTACACAGGAGTATAAAAAGTTAAAATGTGAATATTTTACACACGTGTTTGAAAGATTAAAAATGTCAATATTTTACACAAGTGGTTAAAAGGTTAACAATTTTAATATAACAAGTGGTTAATTTAATAGGCTAAAAGTGTCAATATTATGCACAAGTGGTTAACATGTCAATAGTTTACACATGTGGTTTAAAATGTCAAAATTATACACTAGTAGCTAAAAAAATAGAACTAACAACATTGTACACATTTGGTTGAAAGGTTAAAAATGTCAATCTTTTATACACATGGTTTAAAGGTTGACTATGTCAACATTATACACAAGTGGTTAAAAGGTTAAACATGTCGATTGCATACACAAGTGGGTAAAAGCTTAAAAATGTCAACATTATGCACAAGTGGGTAAAAGTTTTAAAAGGTCAACATTATTCACAAGTGGGTAAAAGGTTAGAAATGTCAACATTATACTGCAGTGGTTACAAGGTTTGGTGATATCGGTGATCGCATCTATCCCATTACTTGAAATAAAGGATACCACAAATACAGATAGGTCGGCATCATACTTTGACCAAACCCTCGAAATTGGCAGTGAGGGGCGCGAAGAACGAAACTTTACGACAAAAGAGATGATTTCAACTTTCCCATCTCGAACTTTCCATTTATATGTAGCAACATTCCAGCAGCACCTGCATATGGAGTATATATCGCTCTCAATATATACGATATTCTAGAGCTAGTGGTTCCTATCAGGACTTCCTTGTGACCGCTATGGAATATCGATGTCGCAAATGACCACGGATATGTTCCACTTGTCGTAAGCACTTCCTGGTACTTTTCTCGTTCATGACTTATCACCGGGGTTGTAACTAGATTAACACGACGGGTGTTACTAGTGGAAAAGTAATTGCTTACCCTTCTGGAGCACCTGAATTCATCCTGCGGTTCGTGTTACTCGATCAATAGTTTTATATGTATGTTATGTAGATCGTTATTTGTCCTTTTGTACTTTTTCTTTTTGCTATTGTAGTGTCTGTTCTTCTTTGATATACGGATTCTGATTACCCCTTTGATATCTTCAAACTCTTCTTAAAAATGTCAACATTATACACAAGTGGGTAAAAGGTTTAAAATATCAACATTATACTGAAGTGATTAAAAGATTAAAGATACCAAAATTATGCACAAATAGTTTACAGGTTAAAAATGTCAGCATTATACTCAAGTGGTTAAAAGGTTAAAAATGGCAACAGTATACACACGTGGTCAAATGGTGAAAAATGTCAATATTTTACACACGTGGTTAAAGGTAAAACATGTTAATATTATACACATGGGTTAAAAATGTTAAAATTAGACACTAGTGGTTAAAAGGTTAAAATATGTGACATATCAGCGGTTGTTGGCGTGATCACCACGATGAATGCCACTTGTGGAACAGGACCTTATTTACCATCTTCAGTTTTTGTGGGGTTCTTGTTGCCGAAACTGTAGTTTTCTAATGTGAACTATTGTTTGCCTTTTGTTCTCTCTCTTTTTGACCTTTGTCCTTTGGTATTTTGGTGTGGTTACACAAATGGTGTCTTCCGACTTTCCCTATGCTTATTGAGTCTCAATTTGTCATTGTATTTAGTATCTATTTTATATTTTGTAGTTACTTTGGCTCTAATCAAATTGCATCAATCCAATCAGGCATATTCAACGACTTGACAAGCCTTACTACTCTGTAAGTATCAAATTCATTCTAGTTTCCATGTTGAAACTTACAAAACATAAATATATTTAATCAATATTCCTTTTTATTTTCAACGATTCTCTATGAGAAGTGATTATGAAATGACGGTTTAAGCCAAGATGGTCAACTATTCCATCAATATCAACAAAACAAATAATCACCTCTGACCTCAAAATCACTGACCAAAATAAAGACCAGGACATATAACGTTTTAAATCCAGGTACTGGCTTCGGACAGGCACAGACATTATTTTGTTGATATTAGTGACATTGTTGACCATCATTGTTTACACTTTCTTTTCATGATATCTACAAATTCTTTTATTTAAAAAAACAATTTATGCAAAGCATCAGAATGCCAACTCAAAATTGAAGTCATCATGACTTGGTTGACCGTCATGAAATATCTGTGTCTCAAATGACCACGGATATGATCCACTTGTCGTAAGCACGTCCTCGTCCTTTCCTCGTTCATGATTTATCACCGGGTTTGTATCTAGATTATCCGCGGATTTTAGTGGGGTTCGTGTTACCCGATCTTTAGTTTAATGTGTATGTTCTGTAGATCGTTATTTGTCCTTTTGTACTTTTCCTCTTGGTCATTGTGTTGTCTGTTCTTCTTCGAAATACGGATTATGATTACCCCTTTGGTATCTTCAAACTCTTCTTAAAATTGTCAACATTATTCACAAGTTGGTAAAAGATTTAAAATATCAACATTATACTGAAGTGATTAAAAGATTAAAGATGTCAAAATTATACACAAGTGGTTAAAAGGTTAAAAATGTCAGCGTTATACTCATGTGGTTAAAAGGTTAAAAATGTCAATATTTTACAGACGTGGTTGAAGGTTAAAAATGTCAGTATTTTACACATGTGGATAAAAATGTCTAATTTATGTACATGTGGTTAAAAGTTTAAACATGTTAATATTTTACACAAGTGGTTTAAAGGTTAATAATGTCAAAATTATATACAAAAGGTTAAAATTTTAAATATGTCAATAGTATACACAAGTGGCTAAAAGATTAAAAATGTCAGCATTATACACATGTGGATAAAACTATCTAAATTATGCACAAGTGGTTGAAAAGTTAAAAATATCAATATTTTACACACTTTGTTGAAAGGATAAAAATGTCAACATTCTACGCAAGTAGTTAAAAATGTGAATATTTTACAAACGTTGTTAAAAGCTTAAAAATGTCACCATTATGCACAAGTGGTTAAAAAATTAAATATGTTAATGTTTTACACAGGAGTATAAAAAGTTAAAATGTGAATATTTTACACACGTGTTTGAAAGATTAAAAATGTCAATATTTTACACTAGTGGTTAAAATGTTAAAAATTTTAATATAGCAAGTGGTTAATTTAATAGGCTAAACATGTCAATATTATACACAAGTGGTAAACATGTCAATAGTTTACACAAGTAGTTTAAAATGTCCAAATTATACACTAGTAGCTAAAAAAATAGAACTAACAACATTGTACACATTTGGTTGAAAGGTTAAAAATGTCAATATTTTACACACCTGGTTAAAAGGTTAAACATGTCGATTGCATACACAAGTGGGTAAAAGGTTTAAAATATCAACATTATACTGAAGTGATTAAAAGATTAAAGATACCAAAATTATGCACAAATAGTTAACAGGTTAAACATGTCAGCATTATACTCAAGTGGTTAAAAGGTTAAAAATGGCAACAGTATACACACGTGATCAAAGGTTAAAAATGTCAATATGTTACACACGTAGTTAAAGGTAAAACATGTCAATATTATACACATGGGTTAAAAATGTTAAAATTAGACACTAGTGGTTAAAAGGTTAAAATGTGTGACATATCAGCGGTTGTTGGCGTGATCAACACGATGAATGCCACTTGTGGAACAGGACCTTATTTACCATCTTACGTTTTTGTGGTGTTCCTGTTGCCGAAACTGTAGTTTTCTAATGTGAACTATTGTTTGCCTTTTGTTCTCTCTCTTTTTGACCTTTGTCCTTTTGTATGTTGGTGTGGTTACACAAATGGTGTCTTCTGACTTTCCCTATGCTTATTGAGTCTCAAATTGTCATTGTATTTAGTATCTATTTTATATTTTGTAGTGACTTTGGCTCTAATCAGATTGCATCAATCCAATCAGGCATATTCAACGACTTGACAAGCCTTACTACCCTGTAAGTATCAAATGCATTCTATTTTCCATGTTGAAACTTACAAAACATAAATATGTTTAATCAATATTCCTTTTTATTTTCAACGATTCTATGTGAGAAGTGATTATGAAATGACGGTTTAAGCCATGATGGTCAACTATTCCATCAATATCAACAAAACAAATAATCACCTCTGACCTCAAGATCACTGACCAAAATAAAGACAAGGACATATAACGTTTGAAATCCAGGTACTGGCTTGGAACAGGCACAGACATTATTTTGTTGATATTAGTGACATTGTTGACCATCACTGTATACACTTTCTTTTGATGATATCTACAAATTCTTTTATTTAAAAAAACTATTGATGCAAAGCATCAGAATGCCAACTCAAAATTGAAGTCATCATGACTTGGTTGACCGTCATGAAATATCTGTGTCTCAAATGACCACGGATATGATCCACTTGTCGTAAGCACGTCCTCGTCCTTTCCTCGTTCATGATTTATCACGGGGTTTGTATCTAGATTACCCGCGGATTTTAGTGGGGTTCGTGTTGCCCGATCTTTAGTTTAATGTGTATGTTCTGTAGATCGTTATTTGTCCTTTTGTACTTTTCCTCTTGGTCATTGTGTTGTCTGTTATTCTTCGAAATACGGATTATGATTACCCCTTTGGTATCTTCAAACTCTTCTTAAAATTGTCAACATTATTCACAAGTTGGTAAAAGATTTAAAATATCAACATTATACTGAAGTGATTAAAAGATTAAAGATGTCAAAATTATACACAAGTGGTTAAAAGGTTAAAAATGTCAGCGTTATACTCATGTGGTTAAAAGGTTAAACATGTCAATATTTTACAGACGTGGTTAAAGGTTAAAAATTTCAGTATTTTACACATGTGGATAAAAATGTCTAATTTATGTACATGTGGTTAAAAGGTTAAACATGTTAATATTTTACACAAGTGGTTTAAAGGTTAATAATGTCAAAATTATATACAAAAGGTTAAAAGGTTAAATATGTCAATTGTATACACAAGTGGCTAAAAGATTAAAAAATGTCAGCATTATACACATGTGGATAAAAATATCTAAATTATGCACAAGTGGTTGAAAAGTTAAAAATATCAATATTTTACACACTTTGTTGAAAGGATAAAAATGTCAACATTCTACGCAAGTAGTTAAAAATGTGAATATTTTACAAACGTTGTTAAAAGCTTAAAAATGTCACCATTATGCACAAGTGGTTAAAAAATTAAATATGTTAATGTTTTACACAGGAGTATAAAAAGTTAAAATGTGAATATTTTACACACGTGTTTGAAAGATTAAAAATGTCAATATTTTACACTAGTGGTTAAAAGGTTAACAATTTTAATATAACAAGTGGTTAATTTAATAGGCTAAAAATGTCAATATTATACACAAGTGGTAAACATGTCAATAGTTTACACAAGTGGTTTAAAATGTCAAAATTATACACTAGTAGCTAAAAAAAATAGGACTAACAACATTGTACACATTTGGCTGAAAGTTTAAAAATGTCAATATTTTACACACATGGTTAAAAGGTTAAACATGTCGATTGCATACACAAGTGGGTAAAAGTTTAAAAATGTCAGCATTATACTCAAGTGGTTAAAAGGTTAAAAATGGCAACAGTATACACATGTGAACAACAGTATACACACAGAAAGGACTCGAAAAACTACTCTCCAGAGTAAATCCATTCAAATCGTCAGGACCTGACAACATACAAAACCGCATATTAAAGGAGTGCGCAACACACCTAGCACCTATATTAAAAACCATCCTTCAACGCTCCTTGGA
>MJUT01042060.1:23935-49069 GCA_002080005.1 Gigantidas platifrons | reverse complement strand
ACTAACAACATTGTACACATTTGGTTGAAAGGTTAAAAATGTCAATATTTTACACACATGGTTAAAAGATTGACTATGTCAACATTATACACAAGTGGTTAAAAGGTTAAACATGTTGATTGCATACACAAGTGGGTAAAAGTTTAAAAATGTCAACATTATGCAAAAGTGGTTAAAAGCTTTAAAATGTCACCATTATGCACAAATGGTTAAAAGATTAAATATGTCAATGTTTTACACAGGAGTATAAAAAGTTAAAATGTGAAAATTTTACACACGTGTTTGAAAGATTAAAAATGTCAATATTTTACACAAGTGGTTTAAAGGTTAATAATGTCAACATTATACAGGAATGGTTAAAAAGGTTAAATATGTCAATATTATACACAAGTGGCTAAAAGATTAAAAATGTCAGCATTATACACATGTGGATAAAAATATCTAAATTATGCACAAGTGGTTGAAAAGTTAAAAATATCAATATTTTACACACTTTGTTGAAAGACTAAACATGTCAACATTCTACGCAAGTAGTTAAAAATGTGAATATTTTACAAACGTGGTTAACACCTTTAAAATGTCACCATTATGCACAAACGGTTAAAAGATTAAATATGTCAATGTTTTACACAGGAGTATAAAAAGTTAAAATGTGAATATTTTACACACGTGTTTGAAAGATTAAAAATGTCAATATTTTACACTAGTGGTTAAAAGGTTAAACATTTTAATATAACAAGTGGTTAATTTAATAGGCTAAAAATGTCAATATTATACACAAGTGGTTAACATGTCTATAGTTTACACAAGTGGTTTAAAATTTCAAATTTATACACTAGTAGCTAAAAAAATAGGACTAACAACATTGTACACATTTGGTTGAAAGGTTAAAAATGTCAATATTTTACACACATGGTTAAAAGGTTGACTATGTCAACATTATACACAAGTGGTTAAAAGGTTAAACATGTCGATTGCATACACAAGTGGGTAAAAGTTTAAAAATGTCAACATTATGCAAAAGTGGGTAAAAGTTTTAAAAGGTCAACATTATTCACAAGTGGGTAAAAGGTTAGAAATGTCAACATTATACTGCAGTAGTTACAAAGTTTGGTGATTTCGGTGACCGCATCTATCCCATTACTTGAAATAAAGGATACCACAAATACAGATAGGTCGGTTTCATACTTTGACCAAACCCTCGAAGTTGACAGTGAGGGGCGGCGAAGAACGAAACTGTACGACAAAAGAGATGATTTCAACTTTCCCATTGTGAACCTTCCATTTATATGTAGCAACATTCCAGCAGCACCTGCATATGGAGTATATATCGCTCTCAATATATACGATATTCTAGAGCTAGTGGTTCCTATCAGGACTTCCTTGTGACCGCTATGTAATATCGATGTCGCAAATGACCACGGATATATTCCACTTGTCGTAAGCACTTCCTGGTACTTTCCTCGTTCATGACTTATCACCGGGTTTGTAACTAGATTAACACGACGGGTGTTACTAGTGGAACAGGAATTGCTTACCCTTCTGGAGCACATGAGTTCATCCTGGGGTTCGTGTTAATCGATCAATAGATTTATATGTATGTTATGTAGATCGTTATTTGTCCATTTGTACTTTTTCTCTTGGCTATTGCAGTGTCTGTTCTTCTTTGATATACGGATTCTGATTACCCCTTTGGTATCTTCAAACTCTTCTTAAAAATGTCAACATTATGCACAAGTGGGTAAAAGGTTTAAAATATCAACATTATACTGAAGTGATTAAAAGATTAAAGATACCAAAATTATGCACAAATAGTTAACAGGTTAAAAATGTCAGCATTATACTCAAGTGGTTAAAAGGTTAAAAATGGCAACAGTATACACACATGGTCAAAAGTTTAAAAATGTCAATATTTTACACACGTGGTTAAAGGTAAAACATGTCAATATTATACACATGGGTTAAAAATATTAAAATTAGACACTAGTGGTTAAAAGGTTAAAATGTGTGACATATCAGTGGTTGTTGGGGTGATCACCACGATGAATGCCACTTGTGGAACATGACCTTATTTACCATCTTCAGTTTTTGTGGGGTTCTTGTTGCCGAAACTGTAGTTTTCTAATGTGAACTATTGTTTGCCTTTCGTTCTCTCTCTTTTTGACCTTTGTCCTTTGGTATTTTGGTGTGGTTACACAAATGGTGTCTTCCGACTTTCCCTATGCTTATTGAATCTCAAATTGTCATTGTATTTAGTATCTATTTTATATTTTGTAGTTACTTTGGCTCTAATCAGATTGCATCAATCCAATCAGGCATATTCAAAGACTTGACAAGCCTTACTACTCTGTAAGTATCAAATTCATTCTATTTTCCATGTTGAAACTTACAAAACATAAATATGTTTAATCAATATTCCTTTTTATATTCAACGATTCTATGTGAGAAGTGATTATGAAATGACGGTTTAAGCCATGATGGTCAACTATTCCATCAATATCAACAAAGCAAATAATCACCTCTGACCTCAAGATCACTGACCAAAATAAAGACCAGGACATATAACGTTTGAAATCCAGGTACTGGGTTGGGACAGGCACAGACATTATTTTATTGATATTAGTGACATTGTTGACCATCACTGTTTACACTTTCTTTTCATGATATCTACAAATTCTTTTATTTAAAAAAACAATTTATGCAAAGCATCAGAATGCCAACACAAAATTGAAGTCATTATGACTTGGTTGACCGTCATGAAATATCTGTGTCTCAAATGACCACGGATATGATCCACTTGTCGTAAGCACGTCCTGGTCCTTTCCTCGTTCATGATTTATCACCGGGTTTGCATCTAGATTAACACAACCGGTGTCACCAGTGGAGCAGGCATTGTGTACCCTTCCGGATCACCTGAGTTCACCCGCGGACTTTAGTGGGGTTCGTGTTACCCGATCTTTAGTTTAATGTGTATGTTCTGTAGATCGTTATTTGTCCTTTTGTACTTTTCCTCTTGGCCATTGTGTTGTCAATTCTTCTTCGAAATACGGATTCTGATTACCCCTTTGGTATCTTCAAACTCTTCTTAAAATCGTCAACATTATACACAAGTGGGTAAAAGATTTAGAATATCAACATTATACTGAAGTGATTAAAAGATTAAAGATGTCAAAATTATACACAATTGGTTAAAAGGTTAAAAATGTCAGAATTATATTCATGTGGTTAAAAGGTTAAAAATGTCAATATTTTACACACGTGGTTAAAGGTTGAAAATGTCAGTATTTTACACACGTGGTTAAAGGTTAAAATGTAGATAGTTTACACATGTGGTGAACGGTTAAAAATGTCAATATTATACACATGTAGTTAAAAATATAGACAATGTACACTAGTGGTTAAAAGGTTAAATATGCCAAATGATACACATGTACGTGTTTAAAAGGTTAAACATGTCAATATTATACACAAGTGGCTGAAAGGTTAAAAATGTCAACATTATACACATGTGGATAAATATGTATAATTTATGCACATGTGGTTAAAAGGTTAAACATGTCAATATTTTACACAAGTGGTTTAAAGATTAATAATGTCAACATTATACACAAATGGTTAAAAGGTTAAATATATCAATATTTTACACAAGTGGCTAAAAGATTAAAAATGTCAGCATTATACACATGTGGATAAAAATATCTAAATTATGCACAAGTGGTTGAAAAGTTAAAAATATCAATATTTTACACACTTTGTTGAAAGACTAAAAATGTCAACATTCTATGGAAATAGTTAAAAATGTGAATATTTTACAAACGTGGTTAAAAGATGTCACCATTATGCACAAGTGGTTAAAAGATTAAATATGTCAATGTTTTACACAGGAGTATAAAAAGGTAAAATGTGAATATTTTTCACACGTGTTTGAAAGAATAAAAATGTTAATATTTTACACTAGTGGTTAAAAGGTTAAACATTTTAATATAACAAGTGGTTAATTTAATAGGCTAAAAATATCAATATTATACACAAGTGGTTAACATGTCAATAGTTTACACAAGTGGTTTAAAATGTCAAAATTATACACTAGTAGCTAAAAAATAGAACTAACAACATTGTACACATTTGGTTGAAAGGTTAAAAATGTCAATATTTTACACACATGGATAAAAGGTTGACTATGTCAACATTATACACAAGTGGTTTAAAGGTTAAACATGTCGATTGCATACACAAGTGGGTAACAGTTTAAAAGGTCAACATTATTCACAAGTTTGTAAAAGTTTAGAAATGTCAACATTATACTCCAGTGGTTACAATGTTTGGTGATTTCGGTGATCGCATCTTTCCCATTACTTGAAATAAAGGATACCAGAAATACAGATAGGTCGGCTTCATACTTTGACCAAACCCTCGAAAATGACAGTGAGGGGCGTCGAAGAACGAAACTTTACGACAAAAGAGATGATTTCAACTTTCCCATCGTGAACTTTCCATTTATATGTAGCAACATTCCAGCAGCACCTGCATATGAAGTATATATCGCTCTCAATATATACGATATTCTAGAGCTAGTGGTTCCTATCAGGATTTTCTTGTGACCGCTATGGAATATCGATGTCGCAAATGACCACGGATATGTTCCACTTGTCGTAAGCACTTCCTGGTACTTTCCTCGTTCATGACTTATCACCGGGTTTGTAACTAGATTAACACGACGGGTGTCACTAGTGGAACAGTAATTGCTTACCCTTCTGGAGCACCTGAGTTCATCCTGGGGTTCGTGTTACTCTATCAATAGTTTTATATGTATGTTATGTAGATCGTTATTTGTCCTTTTGTACTTTTTCTCTTGGCTATTGTAGTGTCTGTTCTTCTTTGATATACGGATTCTGATTACCCCTTTGGTATCTTCAAACTCTTCTTAAAAATGTCAACATTATACACAAGTGGGTAAAAGGATTAAAATATCAACATTATACTGAAGTGATTAAAAGATTAAAGATACCAAAATTATGCACAAATAGTTAATAGGTTAAAAATGTCAGCATTATGCTCAAGTGGTTAAAAGGTTAAAAATGGCAACAGTATACACACGTGGTCAAAAGGTTAAAAATGTCAATATTTTACACACGTGGTTAAAGGTAAAACATGTCAATATTATACACATGGGTTAAAAATGTTAAAATTAGACACTAGTGGTTAAAAGGTTAAAATGTGTGACATATCAGCGGTTGTTGGCGTGATTACCACGATGCATGCCACTTGTGGAACAGGACCTTATTTACCATCTTCAGTTTTTGTGGGGTTCTTGTTGCCGAAACTGTAGTTTTCTAATGTGAACTATTGTTTGCCTTGTGTTCTCTCTCTTTTTGACCTTTGTCCTTTGGTATGTTGGTGTGGTTACACAAATGGTGTCTTCCGACTTTCCCTATGCTTATTGAGTCTCAAATTGTCATTGTATTTAGTATCTATTTTATATTTTGTAGTTACTTTGGCTCTAATCAGATTGCATCAATCCAATCAGGCATATTCAACGACTTGACAAGCCTTACTACTCTGTAAGTATCAAATTCATTCTAGTTTCCATGTTGAAACTTACAAAACATAAATATATTTAATCAATATTCCTTTTTATATTCAACGATTCTATGTGAGAAGTGATTATGAAATGACGGTTTAAGCCATGATGGTGAACTATTCAATCAATATCAACAATACAAATAATCACATCTGACCTCAAGATCACTGACCAAAATAAAGACCAGGACATATAACGTTTGAAATCCAGGTACTGGCTTGGGACAGGCACAGACATTATTTTATTGATATTAGTGACATTGTTGACCATCACTGTTTACACTTTCTTTTCATGATATCTACAAATTATTTTATTTAAAAAAAACATTTATGCAAAGCATCAGAATGCCAACACAAAATTGAAGTCATCATGACTTGGTTGACCGTCATGAAATATCTGTTTCTCAAATGACCATGGATATGATCCACTTGTCGTTAGCACGTCCTGGTCCTTTCCTCGTTCATGATTTATCACCGGGTTTGTATCTAGATTAACACAACCGGTGTCACTAGTGGAGCAGGAATTGTGTACCCTTCCGGATCACCTGAGTTCACCTGCGGATTTTAGTGGGGTTCGTGTCACTCGATCTTTAGTTTAATGTGTATGTTCTGTAGATCATTATCTGTCCTTTTGTACTTTTCCTCTTGGCCATTGTGTTGTCTGTTCTTCTTCGAAATACGGATTCTGATTACCCCTTTGGTATCTTCAAACTCTTCTTAAAATTGTCAACATTATAAACAAGTGGGTAAAAGATTTAAAATATCAACATTATACTGAAGGGATTAAAAGATTAAGGATGTCAAAATTATACACAAGTGGTTAAAAGGTTAAAAATGTCAGCATTATACTCATGTGGTTAAAAGGTTAAAAATATCAATATTTTACACACGTGGTTAAAGGTTGAAAATGTCAGTATTTTACACACATGGTTAAAGGTTAAAAGTAGATAATGTACACACGTGGTGAACGGTTAAAATTGTCAATATTATACACATGTAGTTAAAACTATAGACATTGTACACTAGTGGTTAAAAGGTTAAATATGCCAATTGATACACATGTACGTGTTTAAAAGGTTAAACATGTCAATATTATACACAAGTGGCTGGAAGGTTAAACATGTCAATATTTTACACAAGTGGTTTAAAGGTTAATAATGTCAACATTATGCACAAATGGTTAACAGGTTAAACATATCAATATTATACACAAGTGTCTAAAAGATTAAAAATGTCAGCATTATACACATGTGGATAAAAATATCTAAATTATACACAAGTTGTTTGAAAAGTTAAAAATATCAATATTTTACACACTTTGTTGAAAGACTAAAAATGTCAACATTCTATGCAAGTAGTTAAAAATGTGAATATTTTACAAACGTGGTTAAAAGCTTAAAGATGTCACCATTATGCACAAGTGGTTAAAAGATTAAATATGTCAATGTTTTACACAGGAGTATAAAAAGGTAAAATGTGAATATTTTACACACGTGTTTGAAAGATTAAAAATGTCAATATTTTACACTAGTGGTTAAAAGGTTAAAAATTGTAATATAACAAGTGGTTAATTTAATAGGATAAAAATGTCAATATTATACACAAGTGGTTAACATGTCAATAGTTTACACAAGTGGTTTAAAATATCAAAATTATACACTAGTAGCTACAAAATAAAACTAACAAGAGTGTACACATTTGGTTGAAAGGTTAAAAATGTCAATATTTTACACACATGGTTTAAAGGTTGACTATGTCAACATTATACACAAGTGGTTAAAAGGTTAAACATGTCGATTGCATACACAAGTGGGTAAAAGTTCAAAAATGTCAACATTATGCACAAGTGGGTAAAAGTTGTAAAAGGTCAACATTATTCACAAGTGGGTAAAAGGTTAGAAATGTCAACATTATACTCCAGTGGTTACAAGGTTTGGTGATTTCGGTGATCGCATCTATCCCATAACTTGAAATAAAGGATACCAGAAATACAGATAGGTCGGCATCATACTTTGACCAAACCCTCGAAATTGACAGTGCGGGGCGGCGAAGAACGAAACTTTACGACAAAAGAGATGATTTCAACGTTCCCATCGTGAACTTTCCATTTATATGTAGCAACATTCCAGCAGCACCTGCATATGGAGTATATATAGCTCTCAATATATATGATATTCCAGAGCTAGTGGTTCCTATCAGGATTTCCTTGTGACCGCTATGGAATATCGATGTCGCAAATGACCACGGATATGTTCCACTTGTCGTAAGCACTTCCTGGTACTTTCCTCGTTCATGACTTATCACCGGGATTGTAACTAGATTAACACGACGGGTGTCACTAGTGGAACAGTAATTGCTTACCCTTCTGGAGCACCTGCGTTCATCCTGGGGTTCGTGTTACTCGATCAATAGTTTTATATGTATGTTATGTAGATCGTTATTTGTCCTTTTGTACTTTTTCTCTTGGCTATTGTAGTGTCTGTTCTTCTTTGATATACGGATTCTGATTACCCCTTTGGTATCTTCAAACTCTTCTTAAAAATGTCAACATTATACACAAGTGGGTAAAAGGATTAAAATATCAACATTATACTGAAGTGATTAAAAGATTAAAGATACCAAAATTATGCACAAATAGTTAACAGGTTAAAAATGTCAGCATTATACTCAAGTGGTTAAAAGGTTAAAAATGGCAACAGTATACACACGTGGTCAAAAGGTTAAAAATGTCAATATTTTACACACGTGGTTAAAGGTAAAACATGTCAATATTATACACATGGGTTAAAAATGTTAAAATTAGACACTAGTGGTTAAAAGGTTAAAATGTGTGACATATCAGCGGTTGTTGGCGTGATTACCACGATGAATGCCACTTGTGGAACAGGACCTTATTTACCATCTTCAGTTTTTGTGGGGTTCTTGTTGCCGAAACTGTAGTTTTCTAATGTGAACTATTGTTTGCCTTGTGTTCTCTCTCTTTTTGACCTTTGTCCTTTGGTATGTTGGTGTGGTTACACAAATGGTGTCTTCCGACTTTCCCTATGCTTATTGAGTCTCAAATTGTGATTGTATTTAGTATCTATTTTATATTTTGTAGTTACTTTGGCTCTAATAAGATTGCATCAATCCAATCAGGCATATTCAATGACTTGACAAGCCGTACTACTCTGTAAGTATCAAATTCATTCTATTTTCCATGTTGAAACTTACAAAACATAAATATGTTTAATCAATATTCCTTTTGATATTCAACGATTCTATGTGAGAAGTGATTATGAAATGACGGTTTAAGCCATGATGGTCAACTATTCAATCAATATCAACAAAACAAATAATCACATCTGACCTCAAGATCACTGACCAAAATAAAGACCAGGACATATAACGTTTGAAATCCAGGTACTGGCTTGGGACAGGCACAGACATTATTTTATTGATATTAGTGACAGTGTTGACCATCACTGTTTACACTTTCTTTTCATGATATCTACAAATTCTTTTATTTAAAAAAACAATTTATGCAAAGCATCAGAATGCCAACACAAAATTGAAGTCATCATGACTTGGTTGACCGTCATGAAATATCTGTGTCTCAAATGACCATGGATATGATCCACTTGTCGTTAGCACGTCCTGGTCCTTTCCTCGTGCATGATTTATCACCGGGTTTGTATCTAGATTAACACAACCGGTGTCACTAATGGAGCAGGAATTGTGTACCATTCCAGATCACCTGAGTTCACCCGCGGATTTAAGAGGGATTCGTGTCACTCGATCTTTAGTTTAATGTGTATGTTCGGTAGATCATTATTTGTCCTTTTGTACTTTTCCTCTTGGCCATTGTGTTGTCTGTTCTTCTTCGAAATACGGATTCTGATTACCCCTTTGGTATCTTCAAACTCTTCTTAAAATTGTCAACATTATACACAAGTGGGTAAAAGATTTAACATATCAACATTATACTGAAGTGATTAAAAGATTAAGGATGTAAAAATTATACACAAGTGGTTAAAAGGTTAAAAATGTCAGCATTATACTCATGTGGTTAAAAGGTTAAAAATATCAATATTTTACACACATGGTTAAAGGTTGAAAATGTCAGTATTTTACACACGTGGTTAAAGGATAAAAGAGGATAATTTATACACGTGGTGAACGGTTAAAATGTCAATATTATACACATGTAGTTAAAACTATAGACATTGTACACTAGTGGTTAAAAGGTTAAATATGCCAAATGATACACATGTACGTGTTTAAAAGGTTAAACATGTCAATATTATACACAAGTGGCTAAAAGGTTAAACATGTCAATATTTTACACAAGTGGTTTAAAGGTTAATAATGTCAACATTATGCACAAATGGTTAAAAGGTTAAACATATCAATATTATACACAAGTGGCTAAAAGATTAAAAATGTCAGCATTATACACATGTGGATAAAAATATCTAAATTATACACAAGTTGTTGAAAAGTAAAAAATATCAATATTTTACACACTTTGTTGAAAGACTAAAAATGTCAACATTCTATGCAAGTAGTTAAAAATGTGAATATTTTACAAACGTGGTTAAAAGCTTAAAGATGTCACCATTATGCACAAGTGGTTAAAAGATTAAATATGTCAATGTTTTACACAGGAGTATAAAAAGGTAAAATGTGAATATTTTACACACGTATTTGAAAGATTAAAAATGTCAATATTTTACACTAGTGGTTAAAAGGTTAAAAATTGTAATATAACAAGTGGTTAATTTAACAGGATAAAAATGTCAATAGTATACACAAGTGGTTAACATGTCAATAGTTTACACAAGTGGTTTAAAATGTCAAAATTATACACTAGTAGCTAAAAAATAGAACTAACAACATTGTACACATTTGGTTGAAAGGTTAAAAATGTCAATATTTTACACACATGGTTAAAAGGTTGACTATGTCAACATTATACACAAGTGGTTAAAAGGTTAAACATGTCGATTGCATACACAAGTGGGTAAAAGTTTAAAAATGTCAACATTATGCACAAGTGGGTAAAAGTTTAGAAATGTCAACATTATACTCCAGTGGTTACAAGGTTTGGTGATTTCGGTGATCGCATCTATCCCATTACTTGAAATAAAGGATACCAGAAATACAGATAGGTCGGCTTGAGACTTTGACCAAACCCTCGAAATTGACAGTGCGGGGCGGCGAAGAACGAAACTTTACGACAAAAGAGATGATTTCAACTTTCCCATCGTGAACTTTCCATTTATATGTAGCAACATTCCAGCAGCACCTGCATATGGAGTATATATCGCTCTCAATATATACGATATTCCAGAGCTGGTGGTTCCTATCAGGATTTCCTTGTGACCGCTATGGAATATCGATGTCGCAAATGACCACGGATATGTTCCACTTGTAGTAAGCACTTCCTGGTACTTTCCTCGTTCATGACTTATCACCGGGTTTGTAACTAGATTAACACGACGGGTGTCACTAGTGGAACAGTAATTGCTTACCCTTCTGGAGCACCTGCGTTCATCCTGGGGTTCGTGTTACTCGATCAATAGTTTTATATGTATGTTATGTAGATCGTTATTTGTCATTTTGTACTTTTTCTCTTGGCTATTGTAGTGTCTGTTATTCTTTGATATACGGATTCTGATTACCCCTTTGGTATCTTCAAACTCTTCTTAAAAATGTCAACATTATACACAAGTGGGTAAAAGGTTTAAAATATCAACATTATACTGCAGTGATTAAAAGATTAAAGATACCAAAATTATGCACAAATAGTTAACAGGTTAAATATGTCAGCATTATACTCAAGTGGTTAAACGGTTAAAAATGGCAACAGTATACACACGTGGTCAAAAGGTTAAAAATGTCAATATTTTACACACGTGGTTAAAGGTAAAACATGTCAATATTATACACATGAGTTAAAAATGTTAAAATTATACACTAGTGGTTAAAAGGTTAAAATGTGTGACATATCAGCGGTTGTTGGTGTGATCACCACGATGAATGCCACTTGTGGAACAGGACCTTATTTATCATCTTCAGTTTTTGTGACGTTCTTGTTGCCGAAACTGTAGTTTTCTAATGTGAACTATTGTTTGCCTTGTGTTCTCTCTCTTTTTGACCTTTGTCCTTTGGTATGTTGGTGTGGTTACACAAATGGTGTCTTCCGACTTTCCCTATGCTTATTGAGTCTCAAATTGTCATTGTATTTAGTATCTATTTTATCTTTTGTAGTTACTTTGGCTCTAATCAGATTGCATCAATCCAATCAGGCATATTCAACGACTTGACAAGCCTTACTACTCTGTAAGTATAAAATTCATTCTATTTTCCATGTTGAAACTTACAAAACATAAATATGTTTAATCAATATTCCTTTTTATTTTCAACGATTCTATGTGAGAAGTGATTATGAAATGACGGTTTAAGCCATGATGGTCAACTATTCAATCAATATCAACAAAACAAATAATCACATCTGACCTCAAGATCACTGACCAAAATAAAGACCAGGACATATAACGTTTGAAATCCATGTACTGGCTTGGGACAGGCAGAGACATTATTTTGTTGATATTAGTGACATCACTGTTTACACTTTCTTTTCATGATATCTACAAATTCTTTTATTTAAAAAAAAAAATGTATGCAAAGTATCAAAATGCCAACACAAAATTGAAGTCATCATGACTTGGTTGACCGTCATGAAATATCTGTGTCTCAAATGACCACGGATATGTCCCACTTGTCGTAAGCACGTCCTGGTCCTTTCCTCATTCATGATTTATCACCGGGTTTGCATCTAGATTAACACAACCGGTGTCACTATTGGAGCAGGAATTGTGTACCCTTCCGGATCACCTGAGTTCACCTGCGGATTTTAGTGGTGTTCGTGTTACCCGATCTTTAGTTTAATGTGTATGTTCTGTAGATCGTTATTTGTCCTTTTGTACTTTTCCTCTTGGCCATTGTGTTGTCTATTCTTCTTCGAAATATGGATTCTGATTACCCCTTTGGTATCTTCAAACTCTTCTTAAAATTGTCAACATTATACACAAGTGGGTAAAAGATTTAAAATATCAACATTATACTGAAGTGATTAAAAGATTAAAGATGTCAAAATTATACACAAGAGTTAAAAGGTTAAAAATGTCAGCATTATATTCATGTGGTTAAAAGGTTAAACATGTCAATATTTTACACACGTGGTTAAAGGTTTAAAATATCAGTATTTTACACACGTGGTTAAAGGTTAAAATGTAGATAATTCACACACGTGGTGAACGGTTAAAAATGTCAATATTATACACATGTAGTTAAAAATATAGACAATGTACACTAGTGGTTTAAAGGTTAAATATGCCAAATGATACACATGTACGTGTTTAAAAGGTTAAACATTTCAATATTATACACAAGTGGCTGAAAGGTTAAAAATGTCAACATTATACACATGTGGATAAAAATGTCTAAGTTATGCACATGTGGTTAAAAGGTTAAACCTGTCAATATTTTACACAAGTGGTTTAAAGGTTAATAATGTCAACATTATACACAAATGGTTAAAAGGTTAAATATATCAATATTATACACAAGTGGCTAAAAGATTAAAAATGTCAGCATTATACACATGTGGATAAAAATATCTAAATTATGCACAAGTGGTTGAAAAGTTAAAAATATCAATATTTTACACACTTTGTTGAAAGACTAAAATGTCAACATTCTATGCAAGTAGTTAAAAATGTGAATATTTTACAAACGTGGTTAAAAGATGTCACCATTATGCATAAGTGGTTAAAAGATTAAATATGTCAATGTTTTACAGAGGAGTATAAAAAGGTAAAATGTGAATATTTTACACACGTGTTTGAAAGATTAAAAATGTTAATATTTTTCACTAGTGGTTAAAAGGTTGACTATGTCAACATTAAACACAAGTGGTTAAAAGGTTAAACATGTCGATTGCATACACAAGTGGGTAAAAGTTTGAAAATGTCAACATTATGCACAAGTGGGTAAAAGTTTTAAAAGGTCAACATTATTCACAAGTTGGTAAAAGGTTAGAAATGTCAACATTATACACCAGTGGTTACAAGGTTTGGTGATTTCGGTGATCGCATCTATCCCATTACTTGAAATATAGGATACCAGAAATAAAGATAGGTCGGCTTCATACTTTGACCAAACCCTCGAAATTGACAGTGAGGTGCGGTGAAGAACGAAACTTCACGACAAAAGAGATGATTTCAACTTTCCCATCGTGAACTTTCCATTTATATGTAGCAACATTCCAGCAGCACCTGCATATGGAGTATATATCGCTCTCAATATATACGATATTCCAGAGCTAGTGGTTCCTATCAGGATTTCCTTGTGACCGCTATGGAATATCGATGTCGCAAATGACCACGAATATGTTCCACTTGTCGTAAGCACTTCCGGGTACTTTCCTCGTTCATGACTTATCACCGGGTTTGTAACTAGATTAACACGACTGGTGTCACTAGTGGAACAGTAATTGCTTACCCTTCTGGAGCACCTGAGTTCATCCTGGGGTTCGTGTTACTCGATCAATAGTTTTATATGTATGTTATGTATATCGTTGTTTGTCCTTTTGTACTTTTTCTCTTGGCTATTGTAGTGTCTGTTCTTCTTTGATATACGGATTCTGATTACCCCTTTGGTATCTTCAAACTCTTCTTAAAATTGTCAACATTATACACAAGTGGTTAAAAGATTTAAAATATCATCATTATACTGAAGTGATTAAAAGATTAAAGATGTCAAAATTATACACAAGTGGTTAAAAGGTTAAAAATGTCACCATTATATTCATGTGGTTAAAAGGTTAAAAATGTCAATATTTTACACACGTGGTTAAAGGTTGAAAATGTCAGTATTTCACACAGGTCGTTAAAGGTTAAAATGTAGATAATTTACACACGTGGTGAACGGTTAAAAATGTCAATATTATACACATGTAGTTAAAAATATAGACAATGTACACTAGTGGTTAAAAGGTTAAATATACCAAATGATACACATGTACGTGTTTAAAAGGTTAAACATGTCAATATTATACACAAGTGGCTGAAAGGTTAAAAATGTCAACATTATACACATGTGGATAAAAATGTCTAATTTATGCACATGTGGTTAAAAGGTTAAACATGTCAATATTTTACACAAGTGGTTTAAAGGTTAATAATGTCAACATTATACACAAATGGTTAAAAGGTTAAATATATCAATATTATACACAAGTGGCTAAAAGATTAAAAATGTCAGCATTATACACATGTGGATAACAATTTCTAAATTATTCACAAGTGGTTGAAAAGTTAAAAATATCAATATTTTACACACTTTGTTGAAAGACTAAACATGTCAACATTCTATGCATGTAGTTAAAAATGTGAATATTTTACAAACGTGGTTAAAAGATGTCACCATATGCACAAATGGTTAAAAGATTAAATATGTCAATGTTTTACACAGGAGTATACAATGGTAAAATGTGAATATTTTACACACGTGTTTGAAAGATTAAAAATGTTAATATTTTACATTAGTGGTTAAAAGGTTAAACATTTTAATATAACAAGTGGTTAATTTAATAGGCTAACTATATCAATATTATACACAAGTGGTTAACATGTCAATAGTTTATACAAGTGGTTTAAAATGTCAAAATTATACACTAGTAGCTATAAAAATAGAACTAACAACATTGTACACATTTGGTTGAAAGGTTAAAAATGTCAATATTTTACACACCTGGTTAAAAGGTTGACTATGTCAAAATTATACACAAGTGGTTAAAAGGTTAAACATGTCGATTGCATACACAAGTGGGTAAAAGTTTTAAAAGGTCAACATTATTCACAAGTTGGTAAAAGGTTAGAAATGTCAACATTATACACCAGTGGTTACAAGGTTTGGTGATTTCGGTAATCGCATCTATCCCATTACTTGAAATAAAGGATACCAGAAATACAGATAGGTCGGCTTCATACTTTGACCAAACCCTCGAAATTGACAGTGAGGGGCGGCGAAGAACGAAACTTTACGACAAAAGAGATGATTTCAACTTTCCCATCGTGAACTTTCCATTTATATGTAGCAACATTCCAGCAGCACCTGCATATGGAGTATATATCGCTCTCAATATATACGATATTCTAGAGCTAGTGGTTCCTATCAGGATTTCCTTGTGACCGCTATGGAATATCGATGTCGCAAATGACCACGGATATGTTCCACTTGTCGTAAGCACTTCCTGGTACTTTCCTCGTTCATGACTTATCACCGGGATTGTAACTAGATTAACACGACTGGTGTCACTAGTGGAACAGTAATTGCTTACCCTTCTGGAGCACCTGAGTTCATCCTGGGGTTCGTGTTACTCGATCAATAGTTTTATATGTATGTTATGTAGATCATTGTTTGTCCTTTTGTACTTTTTCTCTTGGCTATTGTAGTGTCTGTTCTTCTTTGATATACGGATTCTGATTACCCCTTTGGTATCTTCAAACTCTTCTCAAAATTGTCAACATTATACACAAGTGGGTAAAATATTTAAAATATCATCATTATACTGAAGTGATTAAAAGATTAAAGATGTCAAAATTATACACAAGTGGTTAAAAGGTTAAAAATGTCACCATTATATTCATGTGGTTAAAAGGTTAAAAATGTCAATATTTTACACACGTGGTTAAAGGTTGAAAATGTCAGTATTTCACACACGTGGTTAAAGGTTAAATTGTAGATAATTTACACACGTGGTGAACGGTTAAAAATGTCAATATTATACACATGTAGTTAAAAATATAGACAATGTACACTAGTGGTTAAAAGGTTAAATATACCAAATGATACACATGTACGTGTTTAAAAGGTTAACCATGTCAATATTATACACAAGTGGTTTAAAGGTTAATAATGTCAACATTATACACAAATGGTTAAAAGGTTAAATATATCAATATTATACACAAAGGGCTAAAAGATTAAAAATGTCAGCATTATACACATGTGGATAAAAATATCTAAATTATGCACAAGTGGTTGAAAAGTTAAAAATATCAATATTTTACACACTTTGTTGAAAGACTAAAAATGTCAACATTCTATGCATGTAATTAAAAATGTGAATATTTTACAAACGTGGTAAAAAGATGTCACCATTATGAACAAGTGGTTAAAAAATTAAATATGTCAATGTTTTACACAGGAGTATAAAATGGTAAAATGTGAATATTTTACACACGTGTTTGAAAGATTAAAAATGTCAATATTTTACACTAGTGGTTAAAAGGTTAAACATTTTAATATACAAGTGGTCAATTTAATAGGCTAAAAATATCAATATTATACACAAGTGGTTAACATGTCAATAGTTTACAAAAGTGGTTTAAAATCTCAAAATTATACACTAGTAGCTAAAAAAATAGAACTAACAACATTGTACATATTTGGTTGAAAGGTTAAAAATGTCAATATTTTACACACATGGTTGAAAGGTTGGCTATGTCAACATTATACACAAGTGGTTAAAAGGTTAAACATGTGGATTGCATACACAAGTGGGTAAAAGTTGTAAAAGGTCAACATTATTCACAAGCGGGTAAAAGGTTAGAAATGTCAACATTATACTCCAGTGGTTACAAGGTTTGGTGATTTCGGTGATCGCATCTATCCCATAACTTGAAATAAAGGATACCAGAAATACAGATAGGTCGGCATCATACTTTGACCAAACCCTCGAAATTGACAGTGAGGGGCGGCGAAGAACGAAACTTACGACAAAAGAGATGATTTCAACTTTCCCATCGTGAACTTTCCATTTATATGTAGCAACATTCCAGCAGCACCTGCATATGGAGTATATATCGCTCTCAATATATACGATATTCTAAAGCTAGTGGTTCCTATCAGGATTTCCTTGTGACCGCTATGGAATATCGATGTCGCAAATGACCACGGATATGTTCCACTTGTCGTAAGCACTTCCTGGTACTTTCCTCGTTCATGACTTATCACCGGGATTGTAACTAGATTAACACGACTGGTGTCACTAGTGGAACAGTAATTGCTTACCCTTCTGGAGCACCTGAGTTCATCCTGGAGTTCGTGTTACTCTATCAATAGTTTTATATGTATGTTATGTAGATCGTTATTTGTCCTTTTGTACTTTTTCTCTTGGCTATTGTAGTGTCTGTTCTTCTTCGAAATACTGATTCTGATTACCCCTTTGGTATCTTCAAACTCTTCTTAAAAATGTCAGCATTATACACAAGTGGGTAAAAGGTTTAAAATATCAACATTATACTGAAGTGATTAAAAGATTAAAGATGTCAAAATTATACACAAGTCGTTAAAAGGTTAAAAATGGCAACAGTATACACACGTGGTCAAAAGGTTAAAAATGGCAATATTTTACACACGTGGTTAAAGGTAAAACATGACAATATTATACACATGGGTTAAAAATGTTAAAATTAGACACTAGTGATTAAAAGGTTAAAATGTGTGACATATCAGCGGTTGTTGGCGTGATCACCACGATGAATGCCACTTGTGGAACAGGACCTTATTTACCATCTTCAGTTTTTGTGGGGTTCTTGTTGCCGAAACTGTAGTTTTCTAATGTGAACTATTGTTTGCCTTGTGTTCTCTCTCTTTTTGACCTTTGTCCTTTGGTATGTTGGTGTGGTTACACAAATGGTGTCTTCCGACTTTCCCCATGCTTATTGAGTCTCAAATTGTCATTGTATTTAGTATCTATTTTATCTTTTGTAGTTACTATGGCTTAAACCAGATTGCATCAATCCAATCAGGCATATTCAACGACTTGACAAGCCTTACTACTCTGTAAGTATCAAATTCATTCCATTTTCCATGTTGAAACTTACAAACATAAATATGTTTAATCAATATTCCTTTTTATATTCAACGATTCTATGTGAGAAGTGATTATGAAATGACGGTTTAAGCCTTGATGGTCAACTATTCCATCAATATCAACAAAACAAATAATCACCTCTGACCTCAAGATCACTGACCAAAATAAAGACCAGGACATATAACGTTTGAAATCCAGGTACTGGCTTGGGACAGGCACAGACATTATTTTGTTGATATTAGTGACATTGTTGACCATTACTGTTTACACTTTCTTTTCATGATATCTACAAATTCTTTTATTTAAAAAAACAATTGATTCAAAGCATCAGAATGCCAACACAAAATTGAAGTCATCATGACTTGGTTGACCGTCATGAAATATCTGTGTCTCAAATGACCTTGGATATGATCCACTTGTCGTAAGCACGTCCTGGTCCTTTCCTCGTTCATGATTTATCACCGGTTTGTATCTAGATTAACACAACCAGTGTCACTAGTGAAGCAGGAATTGTGTACCCTTCCGGAGCACCTGCGTTCACCCGCAGATTTTAGTGGGGTTCGTGTTACTCGATCTTTAGTTTAATGTGTATGTTCTGTAGATCGTTATTTGTCCTTTTGTACTTTTCCTCTTGGCCATTGTGTTGTCTGTTCTTGTTCGAAATACGGATTCTGATTACCCCTTTGGTATCTTCAAAGTACATACTATTGGCTTGTATTCTATTGCCTGGTGTGTTATTTCCTGGCTACTTTTGACCTATGCTGTGATTATTCAGAACAATTTCATGAATATGCATTGCCAATTTGAAATCTTGAATAGTTCACACCGGATTACAGCGTATGAAAGAGTCGTAATATATAACGATGTAACGCTTTGAATGCGACGTTTTGTGCATAATCGTAACTTCGTGTGCGGTACAATTCCTGCCGTTATGGCTCTTTCTACTCTTTATTAAAAAAAATGCATATTATCAAAACAATGTTAGCCCCAACTATCGTATTAAATTCTCAGGAATCTAATAAAAAATTAATAGGGTTAATGGCTGTTTGTGACACACACATAATGTGTGACACACTGCACGCACAGTTGACTTTGACTCTTTCAAAGCAAAAAGAAATGTTAAACCTTATCATATATTTGTTTTCAAATATAGTGAAGAAAACCTGTTTATTATCAAAATAAAATGATACATTGTCAAACATTCATTAACAAATATTGTAATTGATTGCTAATAAAACGTTTAGTTCTAAATAATGTATTACATTCTCAAAAATGTAATAACAAAATATTATTAATACGGTTAATGCCTGTTTGTAACGAACACATAACATATCAATCACTGCATGCATTGTTGAGTTTTGGACTTTTTCACAATAAAAATACAAAAATAAAGGTGAACTAGTGTTTGTGATCAAATATGGTGAAGAAAACCTGGTTGTTTTCAAATTAAAAATGATACATTGTCAAAAATTCATTAACACATATTGTAATTGGTTGTTAATAAAACGTTTAGTTCTAAATAATGTATTACATTCTCAAAAATGTAATAACAAAATATTATTAATAGAGTTAATGGCTGTTTGCAACACACACATAATATATCAGTCGCTGCATGCATTGTTGAGTTTTGGACTTTTTCACAATAAAAATAAAACATGAATATGATATTGTATGAGTGAACAAATATTGTGAAGAAAACACGTTTATTATTAAAATAAAAATTGTACATTATAAGAAATCCATTAACACATAGTTTAATTTGTCGTTAATGACAAATTTAGTTATACACAACTCATAGCAATCTCATAAAATTAATAACAACATAAAAATAATAGGGTTAATGGCTGTTTGTGACGAACACATACTATATCAATCGCTGCATGCATGGTTGAGTTTTGGACTTTCTCACAATAAAAAGTAAAAAATAAAGGTGATATTATGTTTGTGATCAAATATGGCGAAGAAAACCTGGTTGTTATCAAATTAAAAATGATACATTATCAACAATTCATTTACAAATATTGTAATTGGTTGTTAATAAAACGTTTAGTTCTAATTAATGTATTACATTCTCAAAAATGTAATAACAAAATATTATTAATAGGGTTAATGGCTGTTTGTAACACACACATAATAAATCAGTCGCTGCATGCATTGTTGAGTTTTGGACTTTCTCAGAACTAAAAGAAAACATGAATATAATATTGTATGAGTGATCAAATAAAGTGAAGAAAACACGTTTATTATAAAAATAAAAATTGTACATTATAAGAAATCCATTAACAAATATTTTAATTGGTTGTTAATGACATATTTAGTTATACACTACTCATAGCAATCTCAAGAAATTAACAGCAAAATAAAAATAATATGGCTGCTTACCAAAAACACATAATATTGATCTTTGACTTTTTCAAAGGGAAAGGTAAGCATAAGTTTATATTGTATATGTGACCAAAATAAACAGTATGCATCATTAGATATCTATTAATGCATATTTTAGTTGACTGTTAATGAACTACTTAGTTATACACAACGTATAACATTCTTATGAATTCAACGAAACTATAAAATGAATAGGGTTAATGGCTGTTTGAAACGAACACATACTATATCAATCATTGCTTGAACTGTTGACTTGGGACTTTCGTAGGATATAAAAAGAAAACATGAAGCCTGTGTAAGAATGATGATGTTAGAGATTATACAGGTTTTTCGTAGCATTTATTATCCAGTATATTATTGCGGTTTCCCAGTTTCCCGGTTGTTGACTGATTTTGTCTGTTAATTGATTTATGAGTTTTGACTTTCCCTTTGAAAGATTGCTCTGTGTTCGGTAATTGTGTTATTACCCTTATTTATTATCATGTGTGCCCATTTTCTCTAGTTTTTTTAAACAGACCAATAATCATTTCACATTAAATTCCTATCGAAAAGAAATAACGACATTCCAAAAGAATCCAAGCAATATCTTATCATTCTGATCAAACAATATTCCTAAATATACATTTACTTGAATTGAACTTCATTACTAGGATTTAGATATATACAGGAACTGAAACTCTTCCGGAGTACCTGAGTTCATCGCATGTTTTAAGTGCGGTTGGTGTTACCCGATATTGGTTTTGTGTGTATATGTTGTAGATCATTGCTTGTCCTTTTGTATTTTTAAACGATCGAACATAATATGTTATCGTTTAATGCTAGCGCTCATGCATGAGGAATATAAACCGGAAGACACTGCTTTACACAACATGTGTCGCAACCTTCCTCTCGGAGAAAAATATAGTCCATATATAGAGTCAATTGTAAGAGGACGAGTAACTTAAATAAGGGTAATAACAAAATTACCGAACACAGAGCAATCTTCCAAAGGGAAATCCAAAACTCATAAATCAATAAACAAACAAAATCAGTCAACAACCGGGAAACTGGAAAACCGCAATGGTCCTGACTTGGTACAGGCATTTCTAAAGAAATGGTGGATTGAATCAGATTTTACGGCGCCAACCTCTCGCTTCCATTACCGTGTAAAGGTTCAGAAAGAGCATGCATGCAAGATTCATATATTATAAATGCCCCTTAAAATCGGGTACTTATATGCACGTTTGCTCATCTATCAGTATTTCTTTGTTGCAACGCGGATTTTGCGGATGGATATTTCAATATCTAGAAATTGATATTGTGTTTACTATGTAAGAGACTTTGAATTTCGTATTGCGTCTGAATATTGACATTTGAACAACAAAAAATGTGTGTTGATATTTCAGAAAGTGTACAACAAATGTACCTTTCTACTATTGTCCTGTTCCGAAATGTGTGTTTTCTGTTTTTAATTTTAGAATAAATTTTAGAACAGTCTATTTATATCCTACGCTGCTGGGGTTTACAATTCAACTGGTTTGTCAGTGTCGTTAGTTCTCGGCCATCGTAGTTGTGTTCAGGATTGGGAACCAGTGCTTTAGACAACACGTGTTTTAATATTTGACGTACTATCTAATGAAAAGTCTAGAAAATCCCGAAGAGGTTTTGACCTGTTAACCTTGACTCACTGCTGACGTATTTATGTCAACAATACATGCTTTTAAAGTAGGTTCCACCTAAAAATAAACATGAAATGAAAGTATCGATGTAGTGCAACCGACAAACAAACTTGGACACAAATAATGAAAAAAACTGTATAATACTCCAGTAGGTGTCCGTAAATGGATGAGGGAATTCCGGGAATTGAATGTTGATGTCGGCTTCGAAACAAAAAAGTTGAAAATGGAAAGGACACGGATGTTGTCTTCGGAAGGCTGCATATATATATATATATATATATCATTGGGTAAAAGTTCATCATCAAATCTATTAATACGTGTTGTATTTTTTTTCAAGAGTTACATTCCCCTTCCGCGAAAAAGACCCCATATAGAAAAATATTTCCCTTTTCCAAGGTATAAAATTAAACCCACAAATGGTTCTGAATGCACTATATTTGACTTTGAATGTCACATTGATTTGCTTGCCCCTTCAAAACAGATGTGGTGTCTGGTAAACAGTTGATGGGAAATAAAATAATAATGTAATAGAATGTAAAACTGGGTTGTTGCATGTTATAGTAGTAGCTCCTACACCAACTGTTCTTTCCATTTTTGGAACTATTCAATAATTATATTAGTAGTTCCCCCTCCCCCCGCCCAATGCTTCTTAAATATCAGATAAGACTGAATTATGCTTGTAACTTTTAAAACTACAATCAATTGCTTGCTTGTGGTTAAAAAAGTTAATCACATTAGATTCTTTGGTAAAGGAACATCTACATTATGTTTTATTTTGTGGGAATGAGTTTTTTAAAGGAGTTGTAAACGATAATTCAGACGAGGTAGGTTTCCTGTTAATAGCAGACTTACCAAGGTATTTCACTCTTAGACATGCTGACAAAATTTTCACAATTATATATATACAAATGTATATACAAGAAAATGTAACATATTCTGGAACATTGGATAAAAAGCTGTTTTATGTGAATGACATATTGATGTCTCTGGAGTTTGCTCTCAATTTACTATTTCAAAGTTTGACATCTTTTTCTAGAAGTATACTGATATTTTGCAATTGTGCATAGCATACAAAAAATTTACATGCAAGCAGTTCGATCGTTTAACATCACCTTTGGTGTTTCTTTTGCCCATTGGGTTGGATTGTCTGTTTTTCCTCGATTTATAGATTATGACTATTCCGTTGGTAATTTCAAACTCTTCTTGACCAAAGCTTGCAAAATACCAACTGCATATTAAAGACAGGGAAAACGACATTCATTCTTTATCATCTTACGACGGAATGGTCTGTTAATTTGGGACTTATCAAAGTCAAAAAGAAACAAAAACTATAATGTACTTTATTACCTAATTGTAAAGTTTTACATGTTTTATATATTATTTTTTTTTTACTTTCAACTTTTTTTCGGGTTTTTAATTTTTAGTGTTGTATTGCCTGGTGATCTATTGGCTTGTATTCTATTGCCTGGTGTGCTATTTCCTGGCTACTTTTGACCTTTGCTGTGATTATTCAGAACAATTTCATGAATATGCATTGCCAATCTGAAATCTTGAATAGTTCACACCGGATTACAGCGTATGAACGCGTCGTAATATAAAACGATGTAACGCTTTGAATGCGACGTTTTGTGCATTCTCGTAACTTCGTGTGCGGTACAATTCCTGCCGTAATGGCTCTTTCAACTCTTTATTTAAAAAAATGTATATTATCAAAACAATGTTAGCCCCAAATATCGTATTAAATTCTCAGGAATCTAATACAAAATTAGTAGGGTTAATGGCTGTTTGTGACAAACACATAATGTGTGACACACTGCACGCACAGTTGACTTTGACTCTCTCAAAGCAAAGAGAAATTCTAAACCTTATCCTATATTTGTTTTCAAATATAGTGAAGAAAACCTGTTTATTATCAAAATAAAATGATACATTGTCAAACAGTCATTAACAAATATTGTAATTGATTGTTAATAAAACGTTTAGTTCTAAATAATGTATTACATTCTCAAAAATGTAATAACAAAATATTATTAATAGGGTTAATGGCTGTTTGTAACACACACACTATATCAGTCGCTGCATGCATTGTTGATTTTTGGACTTTCTCAGAACTAAAAGAAAACATGAATATAATATTGTATGAGTGATCAAATAAAGTGAAGAAAACACGTTTATTATAAAAAAATAAAAATTGTACATTATAAGAAATCCATTAACAAATATTTTAATTGGTTGTTAATGACATATTTAGTTATACACTACTCATAGCAATCTCAAGAAATTAATAGCAAATAAAAATAATAGGGTTATTGGCTGCTTACCAAAAACACATAATATTGATCTTTGACTTTTTCAAAGGGAAAGGTAAGCATTACTTTATATTGTATATGTGATCAAAATAAACATTATGCATCATTAGATATCTATTAATGCATATTTTAGTTGACTGTTAATGAACTACTTAGTTATACACAACGTATAACATTCTTATGAATTCAACGAAACTATAAAATGAATAGGGTTAATGGCTGTTTGAAACGAACACATACTATATCAATCATTGCTTGAACTGTTGACTTGGGA